>OVAV01001090.1:0-11065 GCA_900406375.1 Iberis amara | reverse complement strand
ACACTCCCAAATGTTCCAAAAATACCACAAACATCAAAAGTCAATTTTAAGGGTTTAAAATTGAAAATTTTGGGTTTGAGTTCACTAAATAGAGTTTAGGGTTTAGTTTTGAAGGGGGTAGGGTTCGG
Organism: Iberis amara; assembly: GCA_900406375.1. Lineage (NCBI taxonomy): Eukaryota > Viridiplantae > Streptophyta > Magnoliopsida > Brassicales > Brassicaceae > Iberis > Iberis amara. The sequence continues at coordinate 10,937 of OVAV01001090.1, read as the reverse complement.
TTTTGGGGTTTTAGGATTTAAATTATAAATTTTAAAGTTATTTCAAATTTGTGGTATTTTTAGAACAAAAACATTTTTGTGGTATTTTTGGAAAAAATGATGGTATTTTTGAAACTTTTGGGAGTGTGTGATATTTTTGGAATATATCTAATTTTTGTGTCATTTTTGAGAATCTCCCTAAAATATATTTATATATAATATATATGTCTCATAAAATATTTATCATAAAATATTTTGTCATAAAATAATCTCACAATTCTTTATATAATTTTGCTTTATGTAGTATTTATTTATAATATATGTTTTGCACTATTTTTTTTTTGCCATCAAAAGAGATTATATTAAAACTAGAAACTATTGGGCTATGAAGCCCATGAAGCCCATATTTTGTATTATCGGTTTGTACGTATGTTTAAGCTCGTATGTTTACTCAAACACTTTGTATAAGAGACACAACTTCTGATTCAATAATTAAGCAACCGTTTTATACCAAACTAGGTTTCTTGATAGAAACGTTGAGAGTACAAAATAGAGTTGGAATAGATTACAACCATTGTATAGTATGTGGGTAGGGATATAGCCTAGCCCACTTTGCTAATTGATCAACATCAAAAAGGAATTGTCTTGGTAGTTTTTTGAACTGAAAATGTGATGAGGGTCTTGAGGAGAGGGCAATGTCATCTAGGTAGGTCCTGAGAATGCGTCCGAGAGGAATGTAGTCATTGCTTAGCCGTTTCTGTACCATTTCAAAGAGGGACTTGTTGTCTCCATGAAATAAGATGTTGTCGAATCCAAGCCGGGAGAGGTCACAAACTGCCTGTATGCTTCAGCTTCCAGTGGCGATTGTGGCTTGTAAAAGGTGGAGAAACTTCTAAGTAAAGCCCGGCCATCCGTAGTGGTAAGAATCCAAGCGCATCCTGCATTAGGAAAATCAGTATGCCAAGATGCATCAACAAAACATAAATAATCAGGGTTATGATCCTGTTGATGATTGGTTATGGGGGTGGTACTCATAGAGAAAGCCTCAGAAGGTGGTGAAACAGTTGGTGGCTCAGTGTGTTTAGATTTTTTCCAGAGTTGAAAATCTTGGTAAGCCTTTGTAAGAGTTATGGGGATCTTAATACGTTGATTTTCAAAGAGCAGAAGATTGCGCATTTTCCATATTCTCCAGCCAATGAATGGGGCAAGGGAGTATCCATTAGATGTTTAAAATATTGGTTATTAAAAACCAAATCAATATTGGTGAAGATATTCTCTTCATCAAAAGATAGGTAGGTATAGACGGGTTATGGGATAGTGGTATTGTCCAAATCTCCTTTGAAACTCGACAAGTAAAGATGAGATGATTTGTTGTTTCTGGTGATTCTCCACAAAGTTGGCAAATGGGATCTAAACGAATTCCTCTTTTTGTTAGATTAGTAGTAACTGCTAAGGCATTACGCCCAACCTTCCACCAAAAGATATTAAGCTTTGGTGGCATGGACTGTTTCGAAATTGTAGAGTGAATAGGATTTGGTGGAGAAGTCATGTGAGAGTGGCTATTGGATAGAGCTAAGTGATAGCCAGAACGGACAGAATAGTCACCAGAGGGAGTGTAAGACCATAAGAGTTTATCAGGGGAGGAAGTTAGTGATGGGTGGATTTGTAAGATGAGGGGGATATCCATAGGGTCTATATACATATGTAATTTGGCTATGTCCCATGTTCTGGTGGAGGGATATAGGAGATCAGAGACTTTTAGGAGAGAGTCAGTAGGTTGAGTTATACCTTGTGGTGGTCTAGGAGGGGTGGTCGGTAACCAGTTGTCTCAAAAGACAGAGACCTTTCGTCCGTTTCCAATACACCAGGTAATGCCTTGTTTGATGAGTGGTATGGCTGAATGAATTCCTCTCCACGCCTGGCTTGGATTGGAACAAATTTATGAGGATAAAACATCTCCCTTGGGGTAATATTTAGCCTGGTACACCTGAGAAAGTAATGAAGTGGTATTGTTCAGCAAACGCCATGTCTGCTTAGCTAGTAAAGCAATATTAAACGTTGACAGTTCCCTAAAGCCAATTCCTCCCAAACGTTTGGATTTGGTAAGTTCTGTCCACCTTACCCAAGGGATTTTGTAAATGTCTTGAGAGCCACCCCACCAAAAATTCCTTATTAGTTGGGTCATTTTATGAAGCAATGTCTAAGGAAGCTTGAAAAAAGACATAGTATATGTTGGGAGAGCAGTTGCAACAGCTTTGATTAGAGTGGCTCGTCCTGCAGGAGACAAGAATTTAGTAGTCCAATTCTGTAAAGTGTTTTTCAGCCGTTGTAATAAGTAGGAAAAAGAATCACATTTCCTTTTTGATATGGAATCAGGGAGACCTAAGTATTTACCAAAACCACCAATATGATTAATACTCCATTGTGCTTGAAATTCCAGGCGTTGTGAATGCACCAAGTTTTTACTGAAAAAATGGAAGATTTGTTAAAATTAACATACTGCCCAGAGACTTCTGCATAAATATTAATAGCCTTTAAAATATTATCTACTTCAGCCTTATCTGCTTTACAAAAAACAAGTGAGTCATCAGCAAAAAACATATGAGTAATTGCTGGACCATTAAAACTAGCTCTATATCCTGAGATGAGCTTCTGAGATCGCATTGATGACAACAAATGCGAGAGACCCTCAGTACATATTATATATAAGTAAGGAGACAAGGGATCTCCCTGTCTAATCCCTTTGGATGGGGTAAAAGTTCTGTCTGGAAAGCCATTAACCAGAACAGAATAAGAAATAATGGTAATGCATTTTGAAATCCAGTTCTGCCATTTGGTATCAAAACCCAAAACTATCATCATATAGAAAATAAAAGACCACTCTAGGCTATCAAAAGCTTTAGTTATATCTAGTTTAAATGTTACGGATTGGTGCTTTCTAGTTCTAGTAGTTATTGAGTGCAACAATTCATGCACTATGAGGACGTTATCTGTTATCAAACGACCAGGGATGAAGGCTGTTTGTTGGGCAGAGATCAGAGTGTCTATATAATAACACGCAAGAAAAAAATGCCTTCCCATAAAATAATGGTTTGAGGCGTTCAGACAGTATTTTAGAGATTAGTTTATAGGAAACGTTGCATAGACTAATTGGTCTGTAATCTCTAATATTGTGAGGGTGCTCGACTTTGGGAATTAAACAGATGTGAGTATGGTTAATACTTGGGACAAGCGTTCCCTGATCAAAAAATTCTTTAATACAGTGAACTACTTCACGCTTGATAAGGGGCCAGTGCCGTTGATAGAATCCCACAGTGAATCCATCTGGCTCTGGTGCCTTATCAGGGTGCATTAACTTAAGAGCCGCGTATATTTCATGTTCTGTTATAGGTTTGGTAAGGGATTCATTCATTTCAGGAGTAACCCGAGGTGAGATATGTCCAAATTGTTCAAAGTGGTGGTAGTTGGGTTGCGAATTGAAGGTGGTGTACATTTTGGAAAAATAAGAGGTAATTTCCGTAGGTATGTCTTTCTCATTAGTGAGTTGCATAGATGGTTGGGATTCTGACCTGAGATTAGTGATGCGATTACGAGCTCTCCTGAGTTTGGTTTTAGCATGGAAAAAAGATGTGTTTTTATCCCCCTCTTGTAACCATTGAATTCGACTCTTTGCTCTCCAAAAAGCTTCCTCAGACCTATATGCCTGCATAAGATCAGCTTTAAGGGTGTTAATATGTGTTGTATCATAGGAAACAACCTCATAAGCCTGGTGCAGTTGAGACTGTAAGAGCTTGATTTTTTTAGATGAATTAAGGGAGTGAGTTCTTCTCCAGGTAGCCAAGTGACGCCGACATCTTTCTAAAGATTGGGCTAAATCAGTTGTTTGTTCTAAAGTGCAATTAGTTCTACAAATGTCTGAGATTGTATCAGTAAAGGTAGAGATCATATGCCATCGATTCTCATATTTGAACAACCGTTTTGGTCGCCACTTACTTGATACTGTGGTTAGAAGCAGGGGACGATGATCAGATCCTTGCAATGGGAGAAGCGTAAGGGTTGATTGGGGATACCTAGTGAACCAGTCAACTGTTGCCAGAGCTCTATCAATCCGGGAACGAACAGTGTGCATGTACCGCCGTCCACACCATGTATACAAACCTTTAAGAGGGGGAATATCGAGGAGACCAACTTGATTAATGAAACTGTTGAAATGTGCACAGGAGGAAACAGAGCGAGATGGACCACCAGACTTTTCCTGAGGGGATTTGATATCATTAAAATCGCCCAGAAAAAGGTGAGGGCGATTATGATAAAATCCTGCTTGAGCATAATGAATGTAGCGCGTCCATTGTTGGTTACGGTAATGTCTTAGGGGATGGCCATAAACATAGGTCATAGTAAAAGCACCATTTGCATCTTGAATAGAAATGTCCGTAGAATAAAGTGAAGGTTGGCCCAAAAAGTGAAGCTGAACGTCCTGCTTCCAGAAAATGCCCAAACCTCCTGAAGTACCGAGTGATGATAAAGCAAAACAGTTAAGAAAACCTAATTCTTGAGTTAGCCGTTGTACATAATCCTAGTTATTTTTTGTTTCTATGAGGAACAGGACATCAGGATCATTGGAATGCATGATGTCTTTCAAAAATCGAATTGTCAGGGGGTTCCCCAACCCCTGACAATTCCAATGCAAAAGCCTCATATCGGTGCGGGTGGTTTCGCGATTGCCACCTTCCCTGAGGGTTGACCATCAACTGCGATACGTTGCCGACTTGTAGCTGTGTGTTCATCACTGTCAGTTGGTTCGAACTTGCGCTTGTGTCTTGTGGGGAGAGGTGATGTCATAGGTGTGGTGGTAGTGGAGTCAAGTAGCTGAATGACAGGGACAGAGGGGGGTGGGGCAGTTAGGTTGGGTACAGGTGCTGCAGAAAGTGCCGGAGCAATAGGATCAGGTTGGAGTGAAGAGATAGACATATCTTATGTCCCATCATCTGCATGTTCATTGTTGTTAGTAGTGTTTGGGGCTACGGGCACAGAAGGATCCGCTTCCCCTGCTAGCTCAGCCATGAGGGCATCCAGTTGGTCAGTCGAAGAACCTTGGTGGGTAGGAGTGCCATGCAAGGACCCTTCAAAACTGTCAGAAGGATTTGAACCATCATCATCATCATCATCAGGTAACTGAAGTAATGGAACAACCATGGTTGGAGGCCGATCTGGACAATGGATGTTGTCATGGGTAAGACCTCCACAGTAAAAGCAAAATTTCCTTAAGTTGTCATACTCAAATCGCAGCTTTACAGGTGCTGCATGTGCTTCAAAGAGTGAGAATCGGGTAAAAGAGAGTTTATCCAGAACGTGAAAACGAACCCTAACCCAGCATTCACCAGGAGCATCACGAGAAGGTTCCTTGATCTGAGAATCTTCTGCGAAACCAAGACCGTCGCCAATGTCCTTCAACATCTTTGGAGTGCGGTAAGTGGTAGGAACTCCAAAGACTTGGATCCAGAACGAGATGTATTGTAGAAAGTCCGGAGAATTTCGATTTGACCACCGATCCATGACGACATACCATTCCTTGAAGGTCCATGGTCCTCGGTCAAGGACGTTGAGAAGTTGGTGCTCTTTTTCAAAGAAGAACTGAACCTTGTCGTCTTCAAGCAGTGTTGCATGCACTCGTCCTTCTAGTTTCCATGCTCGGGGAAGCGTATGTTTCATCGCCGACGGATTTTGATGGACAGGGTTGAGACCGCGAACAATAAGGCTGAGGTTGTTTTTCTATGCATGGTGGCTAGATGCTTCAGGAGAGATCTGAATCGGATCCTTTAATGCTCCAAGGTTAAGGCGTTGAAGCGATTTCCAGAGTTCTTTGTCCATATTGGAGAAGGAAATCGAAAAGTCAGTGAGAAGAGAGAGTATGAGAGATGATTGCAATGAGAGTGGAGAGATAGTGTAGGGGACACGAACGAAAGAGGAGATCTTATAGAGAGCTTGCATGTAGAGATAGTGGTGGGGAAGAGAGAGGGACAGTCTAGGGAAGTGAAGGGAAAGAAAAGCGTCATAGGAATAATGATGAGTGAAGGTAATGATGAGAGAAGGGAAGCAGAAAGGTGAAACGACGGCGACGGAGTGTTGGAGGAGGAAACCGCAGATTGGCAGAACTGAGTTGTCGCACATTAAGCGAAGCATCTCTCTAGAGAGAGAAAAATCTTTAGTTACTACGAGAATAAATTTATTGAAACTTAAATCATGTTTTGCACTATTTATGGTGTATTGTACCACACATTATTTTTGTTACCATTTAAAAATACTTAAGTACTTTTTATTTTATATAAACCGTACTTGTTCTGCTTCTCATAAAAACCACAATTTAACTGTACCATTTCGCAATTTTTTTTCCTGCACCGCTTAAACCGCAATATTTCATGCCAAAATTTACATTTAATTTGCAGCGAAAAATAATTTTAAAATGATACTTGCCAAGCCTTAAAAAACTGATAGTTTTGGTGTTTGGCACACTGATAAATAACAGGGATATGTTCTTGGTAATCCATTAACCATATCTAAAATTGACTTCAACTACCGCATTCCATATGCTCATGGAATGGCACTTATCTCTGATGAGCTCTATCGGGTATAAAACATGACATTTGCTTTTGTTTCTTGTCTTCACAATGAAAAATTAAGACACTTCAATTTTATTTTTATTTTATTTTTTATATGCAGTCGTTGAAGAGATCTTGCAAAGGAAAATATTTCAATGCTGATCAAAGTAACAAAGAATGCTTGAAACTCCTTGAAGAATATCATAAAGTACACACTCGTGAAAATTGCCTGCCTAGTTAAAAGATCATCACTAAATTCATACTATCTTTTTGTTATTTTTTTTAGTGTACAGATAAAATATACTCTTTTTTCATATCAACACCATTGTGCGAAACTGATACTCCAAATTGCTATGTAAGTAATTGCTCTATTTTTCGTCACACCATTACGAAAACATAATTATAAATACATATGGTTGATTTTGCAGATTTATCGGTATTTGCTGTCTACCTACTGGGCCAATGACCAAACTGTACGCAAAGCTCTTCAAATCAATGAGGTATATTTGACAATCCGTTATAAATTTTTTTGGTAAAGAACAATATCAAAAGTCTATAAGAAATGTAATTGCAGGAAAGTATAGGAAAATGGGAACGATGTAATATGGATATTCGTCACAATTATGATTATGACATTATAAGTAGCGTACCATACCATAAGAACAATAGCATCAAAGGTTATCGTTCTCTTATCTTCAAGTAAGAGTTTTAACTTTTTTGCTGATATTTTCGTACTTACCAAGATTCAAGATTCTTGTAAACTTTGTACGGTTTATGGGTACATAGTGGTGATCATGATATGGGAATCCCTTTCCTTGGAACACAAGCTTGGATAAGATCTCTTAACTATTCAATTATTGACGATTGGAGACCATGGATGATAAACGATCAAATTGCTGGGTATAATACTCATTTGAGTCATATTGTTCATTCTAATTTGTATCACACTCGCACTGAAATTACTCTTTGTATCTTCTTCTTCACAGATACACGAGGACTTATGCAAATAAAATGACATTTGCTACTGTCAAAGCAAGTTCTTTTTTTTTCTTTCTCAATCTATATTTTAATTTCGGCTTTAACTTGTAATTAATTTTCTTTATTGAGTCGTGGCTTTTTGATTATAGGGAGGAGGACACACACCAGAGTATAAACCGGACGAAACCTTTACCATGTTCCAAAGGTGGATCAATGGACAACCTCTATAAAACATGAGAATTGCCTATACATATTAAGTACAATAAATTGTAATTCTAATAGTCTATCAAAGTGAAAATGTTCTAGTAGACACCTTTTCCACATATATAAAATAAGGCTTAAACTTATTGGTTACTTGAACTAAAACTCGTAATCTATTCATTTAGTTCTTAAGTAACATGAGTGTTGCTTTCCAAGCTTGGTATATGAATATATTCTTATATCACAGTAGAATATATTGTACATGGTGTATATAGGAGAACTCAGAGGGCATGATGTTAGAACTAAAGACTAATGTACACTTTATATATATGTTCTTATTTTCTTAATATGTCCCCTCAAGATGAAGAGATTCTAGTGACTCCAATTTTGGAACATGCTGTTTGGATATGTGAGTACTGTGACTCCTAGTTCCATGAGAAAGGAGCAAAACCATCTTATTTCCAATGATGTGTTTGCAACTGCTCAGTACTCTACATAAGTGGATGAGTTTGGAACTCTACATTACTTCTTTAAAGACCATGAGATTGGATTGGTTCTCATGTATATAACATACGCACTTGAGGGTAGATTGTCGTCTATATCGCCAACTCAATCTGCATCAAAAACATGTAGCATAATGGTCATCAATTTGCTTGCAGATGATAATGGTGAGTAGCTATCCCTGAATCCGCTATATAACAGTTTCTTAGTAGCATCTAGCATACCATAAAATCTTTTTGCGTCTAAATTTTGTTCCTCTTCTCGTTCTACGCCTGTTGATTCCATCTGAAATCATTCACCATCTGAAATGTACCAACACCATAATCTACTTCCGTTCTAGGTTGTTCTTCTAAACTATCCGCAACATATGGTTAGCTACTACTACCTTATGATCTTTCTCTATGCAAATACCAAACCTTTTAATCATCCATAAGCCCATTTCAATACAAGTGATTCCACACTAAATCAATCCTAATATGGGTGAAATATTGCAAATTGCATATGGACACTTCAACTTACTTGTTTTTCGAGCTAAAGGCTGTTGGCAAGCTAATTTCGTGAACTCGCCTGCACCTCTTTCATAATCAGCTTTAGCTAAATTTGACTCTAGATCCACCATCGGTCCGTCCATCCATGATCGAAAATATGATATTCTTAGAAATAATCAGATTTTGAATTGTAGTTTTAGAGAAATAATAGTTGGTTTTTAAGAGTACATTGTGGGTCTGAGCCTTCTGGTTTTTTGTAAACGATAGAACCGAACAAACAGACTTCCAATGGCTAATCCGTCGAAAATACATGCTTTACAACAGTTATGTGAAAGCTATACCAGACGTGTCAAGTTGAAGTCCGTCGATTATTTTCATCGATATTTTCCAATGGAGTTCCAATGGCTAATCCATAGGTTTTCTGTTGGAAATTTCTTACGAGTTGAAGTTCGTCGATAATTTCCGACGAAAGTACGCATGTTTTCTTATAGTGAATTTGCAGGACGTGTCAAATTGGTTTTCAAACTATACGTAAACATTGTAAAATGTAATCTCCTCATGCGATGTGCAGATCAATAACTAGTATATCACATATGCATGCTCAATTATTGTTTTTATTGGCTGTCAAATTAATTAAAATTAAATGGGTTAGTCCTTCAACGTATTAGGATTTCTCTCCGTTTTCTCTCTGTTATCAAGCACAACTGCCGGTATCTCTTAAAAGCAGAACCAACTCCTCTAAAGACCAGGCAGAGACGTAAGTCTAACTGGGATACTCCTACCAAACTGGTAGTTATTGATTCGAAGGATGATTCGGATCAGGTAGAGGTTCCTGAAGAGGAACAAAGGATGATTGAAGATGCCCCAACCGAGAGGCAGGTCGTAGGTGATGACGCTTCTGCTGGAAAGCGTCAACCAGATGTATCGGCTGCTCTAGCTGACCCCTTGGCTGTTTCTGTTCACGCCTCGGCAACTGACGGTGAGCCTACAGTCTCGCAGGCGGGAATCAAGCTCGAAGATGGCGAGCTAGGGACTTTTGCCCAGGAGATGAAAGGTCTCATGGAAGATGATGACGAGGAAAACAAGGCCATCCCATCTGCAGGTGGTGATGATGATGAGGAGAAGGATGATCCACCTACAGGTGGTGATGATGATGAGGGGAAGGATGATCCACCTGCGGGTGGTGATGATGATGAGGAGAAGGATGATCCTGCTGACGAGACTGATCAGCAAGATGCTGGGGTAGGGGCTTCACAGCCTTCTGAGCGCAGGAATTCTCATAAGAATTGGACGTTCACCTTTATCAAGAAAGGAACGCCATTTGTTCAAGACAAACCGTCCTGCGCCGGTTTGGTAAGTCTTCTTGGTGCCAATGGTCTGATTCTTCCGCCGATAGATCGGATGATGGCACCTGAAATATACGAAGTTCTATCTCGGCAAGCGTGCCAGGTAAGTCACTATATTCTTCTCCATAACTCTTGCTTGTAAGATTGTGCCTTACTGAATTTCTCCGACCTGCAGACTCTGGCGACAACCAACGAGCTCGTTGCCTTTTATGAAAATAAAATACGGGCTTTGAGTTGTAACGAGGATGAGCTGATTCGTCTTTCAAAGCTGGTTGACAAGGGGAAGCATCAGATCGCCGAGGATCAGCTGAAATTGCAACAAAAGGATGAGATCATCAGGCAGCTCAGCGCCAAAATCCTTGCTCACAAGAAGGTTTTGGAGGACACATGCAAAGTCGCCACTGCTCAGCTTGCTGCTTCGAGGGCTGAAATTGAAGCTGCTTAAGCGAAAGCTATCCGGAGCTCGCGGATGAACAAGCTGCTCGAGATCAAGCTGCCTTCGAGTTTGCCGAGATAAAAGAAGCCTACCTCGCTTTTGAAAAGCTGCATGAGGGTAAAATGAGGAGGCTTCGTCTCTCCCGACATGCGCACGTTATCTCAACGCGCCGAGAGACCCAGGCTGAGTGTGCGGCAAAACTAGAGAAGGTCCGGCGCCATGTGGAAGATCGGGACAAAACTGATCCTATAATCCAGATGTACGCCCAGGCTAAGGGGACTCTGGACTGTGTTCGCCATATAGTGGCTGAGGGCGGAGTGGTACCTGCTGCCATAATGAAGAAGCTCGAAGAGGATCAACATAAATATGAGGCTGAATTCGAGAAGCTGGATATATCTGAAGTGTCGGC
>OVAV01001088.1:0-14499 GCA_900406375.1 Iberis amara | reverse complement strand
ACCCACTAAAAAGCATCAAAATCGAGTGATATCAGGAAGCACGATGGAGGTTTGCATAGATGATTTGTTCGTCAAATCTCTCCTCAGTACGGACCATGTCGATCACCTTCAATCTTGTTTGCGATTTTGAACAAGTATGGAATGAAACTCAACCCCACAAAATGCACATTCGGCGTAACCTCGGAGGAGTTCATTGGCTATGTGGACCCAACGATNGATTATGGGGCTACCATCGCCCAAGAACACGAGGGAAGTACAAAGACTAATCGAGCGTGTTACCACCCTCAACAGATTTATATCGAGGTCGACGGACCGATGTCTTCCTTTTTATCAACTGATTAGGGAGAACAAGAAGTTCGAATGAGACGAAAAGTGAGAACAAACCTTCGAAGATTTGAAGTAGTACCTCTCGTCTCCCCCAATTTTAGCCAAACCAGAAGATGGACCGTGAGCGGCATGCTAGTAAGATAAGGCCATGGTGAACAAAGACCCATATTCTACGTCAGCAAGATCTCGACGGGGCAGAGATCCAGTACCAAACGCTAGAGAAATAAGCCTACGCCATCGTCATATCAACAAGAAAACTGCACCCTTATTTCCAATCTCATTCAATAGCGGTGCTGACGATCCAACCACTCCGAACAATCATACCCAGCCCAAGCAAGTCGGGAAGAATGGCTAAGTGGGCAATACAACTCAGTGAATATGACATTGATTTCAGGGGACGGATGAGCGCAAAATCACAAGTTCTAGCAGGCTTTATAACGGAGTGTCCCCCCCTCAAACTCATGACAAACAACGAGGCTCCGCATATATGGTCTCTACACGTCGAAGGTTCCTCATGCTCCGGAGGGTCGGGCATAGGCATCCGCTTAGAGTCACCTACGTGCGAGCCAGTAGAAACATGGGAACAATACAATTTACGTTCATATGATTAAAGTCGATGCAAATAAAGCTAAGTATCTACGCTAAACCATAGAAACATGGGAACAATACATTTAATTAACTAATACTCTCACACTTTCAAACAACAATAAATGAAGACCGAACAAAAAAAGAAGTTTATGAAACCGCATTAATATCAAAAAAACAAGGGGACGACACCCTGAGAAGTTCATAATACACAATAAAAAAGGAACCAACATCCGATAAAAAAAATAGAAACCGCCACAAAACGGGAAACTACAAAGGAAATCAGAACTAGTCACTCGACAAGGACACATTTGAGGGAACATCTGACGGAGCGATTCTCTGAGAAGTCTAAGGATTAACACCCTTCGAAGGCTGACGTTCAAGAAGACCTAAATTCGCGCTAGTCAGCTAGGTGACGACCAGACCTTTCCTTGTCTCCCTATTTTTCGCGAGCTCTTCCACCATAGACTCCCTCACAGTAGACGGTACCTAACCTCCAAGCTCCTCTATCAAGCCCAGACCAGCGAAGGTCGCCCCGAAAGTACAAATGGTTTGATCGATCTCATCGGCCACTTTCTTCTCTTCAAGGTAGCGTCGAACATTCGTAAAACAGCCACTCACTATTTCCTCCCAAACAGCCTTACCCTTCTAGATCCCATTTTTCACAGCTTGGTTCAACTTACTCGTCATGGAAGCCTTATCCCTAATGGCCTTCACAACTCCTATTTCAAGTGTCCCTATCCTCTCAAAGCTGCTCGGCCTCAATCTTTAATTGCTCGTACTCGACAGTAAGAGTATCAAACTGAGTTCTCAAATAGTCACATTCTTTACTAAACTTTTTAACATATTCTAAGGAAGACTCGACCAGCCGAGTTTACTTCTCGACCTACTCATCAAGTTTGACCATCTCTGCCTCTAACAGCCTCACTTTCTTGACGTCGACAACGTGACGATCACCAAATTTATCGCAAAACGATATCAGCTCCTCAATATGATTGACGTACCTCGCCATGTGGTTCACAAAAGCTCCCACCTGCGTAGACACTCACAATCAGACAAGGGAAATGAATAAAAACCTCTTACGCTCAACAACAAACCTAAAGATAGTGACTAACGAAGTCATTGGGGAAATACTCGGTTCTTCAACTTCGTCAGCCTCCACGAAGGCCCCTCGGCTGACCAACCGACGTACAAGGTCGCCGCAAGCAGGCTGATCAGCATATAGACTAAATACATTATCATAATGAAAGTCGAATGGAAGCGACTATTCAAGACGAGCCGCAGGACCCTCGACGTTAACACATGGCTCGTCGACGAGAGCATTCCCTCATGTCGTCTCATCAGCCTTTTCATCCCTTCCAGTATCTCCTTCCCTTATAGCCTCGTCTTTACCCTTAAGAGTGATAAGCGCCTCATGCGCATTAACTTCTCTTTTAAGTTCTGAAGCCGCAATCATTCTCTTTTTCTTCTTCTTTTCAAGAACATGCTCAACAATCCTCTTACTGGTTGCTTTCGCAGTCATGCATGTTTCTACTTCGAAACCCTCTCTCTCCCCAGCAGTAACCTCGAGGGTACCCTCGTCCTTCTCTTTGTAGCCTTCTTTGTGATAGCCTAGGTCGGACGCAAAAGCCTCTTGGCGTCAGAGTCCACCTTTTTCTTCAACACCTTGGCTTTGAGATTGGCAATAAAAGAGCTTGACATCTTCCTTTGCCGAGGATAATCGTAGCGGTCCCGATCAATTGAAACAAAGAAAGAAGAGTTAATAAAGCTTTTTGAAGGAAATCAAAAATGTGGGCAAGGTCGATCTCGCTTACTAGATGTGATCCTCGTGAGACTCTGTTGGGCCCGAGCACGGTGTAATTACTTCCTCTTTGTGATCCCCCTTATCTAATCCTCTCGACGTCCTCAAATTAAAGTGGGGCATAAGATTTTATATTCAGCGCCTTATATGTAAAACAAAAGGCAGCAATCAGCATCGAAGCAAACACTAAGCAAATCTCGGCGATTATGGGGCTACCATCGCCCAAGAACACGAGGGAAGTACAAAGACTAATCGGGCGTGTTGCCGCCCTCAACAGATTTATATCGAGGTTGACGAACCGATGTCTTCCTCTCAATCAACTGATCAGGGCAAACAAGAGGTTCGAATGGAACGAAAAGTGCGAACAAGCCTTCGAAGATTTGAAGATGTACCTCTCGTCTCCCCTAATTTTAGCCAAACCAGAAGATGGGCCGTGAGCGGCGTGCTAGTAAGAGAAGACCGTGGTGAACAAAGACCCATATTCTACGTCAGCAAGACCTCGACGGGGCAGAGATCCGATACCCAACGCTAGAGAAATTAGCTTACGTCGTCATCATATCAACGAGAAAACTGCACTCTTATTTCCAATCTCATTCAATTGCGGTGCTGACGGCCCAACCACTCCAAACAATCCTACCCAGCCCAAGCCAGTCGGGAAGAATTGCTAAGTGGGCAGTAGAATTGAGCGAGTATGACATCGATTTCAGGGGACGGACGAGCTCAAAATCACAAGTTGTAGCAGGCTTTATAACGGAGTTTCCCTCTGAACTCACTAGCAACAACAAGGCTTCGCATATATGGTCTCTACACGTTGATGGTTCCTCATGCTCCGGAGGGTCGGGCATAGGCATCCGCTTAGAGTCACCCGTGCGAGCGAGTAGAAACATAGGAACAATATGCTTCAAGTTCATATAATTAAAGCCGAAGCAAATAAAGCTAAGTATCTACGCTAAACCATAGAAACATGGGAACAATACACTTAATCGGTTGGAAACTAATACCCTCACACCTTCAAACAACAACAATAAATAAAGACCGAACAAAACAAAGAAGTTCATTAAACTGCATTAATATCAAAGAACAAGGGGACAACACCCCGAGAAGTTCATAATACACAATCAAAAAGGAACCAACATCCGATAAAATAAAATAGAAACAGCCACAAAACGGGAAACTATAAAGGAAAACGAAAAACTACAAAGAAAAACAGAACTAGTCACTCGACAAGGGCACATTTGAGGGAACATATAACTGAGCGATTCCCTGAGAAGTCTGAGGAGTAACGCCCTATGAAAGCTGAGGTTCGAGAAGACCCAAATCCGCGCTGGTCAGCTAGGTGACGACCAGACATTTCCTTGTCTCCCTATGCTTCGCGAGCTCTTCCACCATAGACTCCCTCACTGCAGAGGGTACCAAACCTCCAAGCTCGTCTATCAAGTCCAGACCAGTGAAGCTCCCCCCGAAAGTACCAATGGTCTAATCGACCACTTTCTTCTCCTGAAGGTAGCGCCGAACATTCGTAAAATGGCCACTCACTCTTTCCTCCCAAAAAGACTTACCCTTCTAGATCCCATATCTCACAGCTTGGTTGAACTTACTCTTCATGGATGCTTTATCCCTAATGGCCTTCACCAGCTCCTCTTTCAAGCGTCCATGATCCTCTCAAAGCTGCTCGGCCTCCGTCTTTAATTGCTCGTACTCGACAGTAAGAGTATCAAAATGAGTTCTCAAATAGTCACATTCTTCACTAAACTTCTTAACCTACTCTAAGGAAGACTTTACCAGCCAAGTTTACTTCTCGACCTGCTCATCAAGTTTTACCATCTCTGCCTCTAACAGCCTCACTTTCTCGACGTCGATTACGAAACTTATCGCAAAATAATATCAGCCATATTGCGAAGATCCTCAATATGATCGACCTCGCCATGTGGTTCGCCAAAGCTCCCACCAGCGTAGACACTCACAATCAAGCAAGGAAAATGAATAAAAACCTCTTACGCCCAACAACAAACCTAGAGATAGTGACTAACAAAGTCATCGAAAACACTATGTTCCTCAACCTCGTCAGCCTCCACGAAGGTCCCTCGGCTGATCAACCGACGTACAAGGTCTCCGCAAGATGGCTGATCAGCATATAGACTAAGTACATCATCATAATGAAATTCGAATGAAAGCAAATGTTTGAGACGAGCCGTAGGACCCTCGACGTTAACACGTGGCTCGTCGACAAGATCATCCCCTTTTGTCGTCTCATCAGCATTTTCATCCCTTCCAGTATCTCCTTCCCTTATAGCCTCGTCTTGACCCTTAAGAGTGATAAGCGCCTCATGTGCATTAACTTCTCTTTTAAGTTCTAAAGTCGCAATCCTTATCTTTTTCTTTTTCTTTTCATCAACGTGCTCGACAATCCTCTTACCGGCTGCTTTCGTAGTCATGCATGTTTCTCCCTTGGAATCATCTCTCTCCCTAGTAGGTACCTCGATGGGACCCTCGTCCTTCTTCTTCTTAGCCTTCTTTGTGATAGCCTTGGTGGGAGGCAAAAGCCTCGTGGCGTTAGAGTCTGCCTTTTTCTTCAACACCTTGGCTTTGAGATCAACAATAAAAGAGATGGACATCTTCATTTTCCGAGGATAATTTAGCGGCCCCAATCAATTAAACAAAGAAAGATAAGTTGATAAAGTTTTTTTGAAGGAAATAAAAAACGTGGGCAAGGCCGATCTCACTTACTAGATGCGATTTTTGTGAGACTCTATTGGACACGAGCACGGTGTTATATCCTCTCGACGTCCTCAAAGTAAAGCGGGGTATAAGCTTTTATATTCAGCAGCTTATATGTAAAACAAAAGGCAGCAATCAACAATAAAAGTAGAGAAAATCGAGATTTAAGCTCGTCGAGAGCTCTACCAATAACCAAGTTCCATCTGTGAGAATAATCATAACTCGGGGTCGTCGGTACTGATGCCTTGTTAACTTTCACAAAAACCAACGATGTTTTCAGTCCCAGATCTTTCTTTTGACCCTAGTGAGAACCTTATACGGATTCTTCAAATTAACGTAGTAGATACTCGTGTCGATAGTGACCCTCTCGACTTTGCCAGGCAACTTGCTAATTTTAGAAACTTCCTCAAAAAACTGAATACAAAAGTATATCCCTAGTTCGGCTGCCAGGACAAGTACCCCCACCAGATTTTGTACCGACTTCGTAGTATGCTGAGAAATAGTTATCTCCCAACGAGTACAATAGCACACAAATAATTTGGGGAGGGGGAACCACAATTTCGCCTCCTTGAAATAATTCTCCAAAACGGTAAAGTACCCCTCAGGAGGATTCCAGGGCCATTCATGAACAATTGGGATTCTAAAACGAAGTATAGGATCCTTAAGCCGACAAGCCCTTGCGAGCTCTACGAGAATCTCTCTAGTCACTATTGATGCAGTCACCCCAGTTATCATGTCTTCATCTTCTAAGGGGGGCCTTGAGCTCTCGGCTTCATCCCTTCTTGTTTCGATCTCTTCAACGCAAGGGGCGAACCCACCATGTTCGATGTCGTCGTCAACCTGAGGATCCCCCATGATCATCCTTAAATCAGAGTCCATCTTCAGAGATCCAGAACCCTCAGGAGAAGTCCCCTCGGATTCCGTACTTGGTAAAGGTTCGAGGAAGTACCCTCGATATTCACGCTCGACGAGGTTTCGAAGCCAACAACAATCCCTCTGCTCGGCGGAACACCAAGAGGATCCCTTCTTTCTCGGCTCGGATCCCAGAGAGAACTTCCTCCTCTACTCGGCGAATCCCTAAAGCTTCATTTTCCTTGTCTCGGCTCGACAGAACCCCTGAGGATCCTCACCTCTGCTCGGAAAATCACTGGAGCTTCTTCTCCCTTTTTCTCTACTCAGCGGAACCCCGAGATGATCCTTTCCTCGGTTCGATGAACCCTCGAAGCCCTATCTTCCTTCCTCTCTGCTCGGCATTCCCCGAGAGTATCCCTTCCTACTTGGCTCGGAGGATCCTCGAAAGAAGATTTAGATCTTGACGACTCTGATGAAGCTCCCAAGTTCTTCCCTCTTGACGACGTTGAGGTTAATTCCTCTCTTAAGTTCTCATTAACCTTTAATGATTCATTCACAGGAGGAAAAACGCCAACAGGAAGAGAGCCTGGTTCGGCAAACTTAAAGTCGAGGGCTCGGCGGAGGGGAAGTTGAGAATAAAATGGAGATGACATGACGTGCAAAAATAAAATAAAACTAGAGAGAGAAAGAAGAGAGAATGGAGAAGAAAAATACATTGTCTCTGGATGAAGAATAAATAAGTGAAGGGTTTAAGTAGTTTATAAAGAGAAAAACCCAGAAGACGAAGCGTCTCCTCGAAACTGGGAAAAGTTTCTTCGTAACCGCACCTATGATGAAAGTGTAAAGGTCTACACCTAACACTCTAGAGCATGAATATGAAGTCTATAAATTATCTTGACATCATCTTGACCCATGGTCATCTTTCTCTGAGGAGCGCGTTCCAATTCACATCGTCGGACCATGGATGGGACATATTGTTGGGCATGGGTTTAGCACCCATTGAGAAGTCATGATCACAATTCAGGAGGTTGGTAATTCTAGAGAGAGGATCAAAAGAAAAAACACTCATAAAATATTACTAAACTTTAAGCTCGCTCGACCTGTGGACAACCTCACTTTGAAGAATTAATAAAAGCACCTATCTTCCAAACTCACAGTTCAAGACCCCTAAAAACCCTTGACTCAACAGTCAGGGTTCCATGACCCTTAATTCAACACCCTTTCAAAGAAGAACTCAAATCAGGGTTCGAGGACCCTTAATTCAACAATTGGACTTTAAGATCGAAATGTTAAGGCGTTGGCCGAATAATTCAACGATATTTTGGCTAATCCGGGGATAGATTTGGACAGTTTAGATGATCATGCGGCCTAGTAAAAATATGTTAGGTTAAAACTGAATGAATGAATGTTAACGGAACCATATATTTACGTGACTAAGTGTGGCGGATTAAACCGTACTCAATTAGCAAATTGTGTTGCTTATGCCTCATTTGTGGTTACAGGTAAGTTTGAAGAATGAGCAGCTCGCGAAATCAAGGTAGTGAAAGAAGAATGGTAATGTTAGGTAGATTAACTTGGGAATTTTAATGAAAATGTATTAGCTTATGTAGCAAAGACATTTTTGTTAAGAAATCATCGATCTATCTATAAAATTATCTAGTTTATGTTTAAATCTTGAAAAGAATGAAAGAATGCATGAAAAACGACAAAAAATAGAAAGAATTTTAAAAATTTGACATAGTGAAATCCAAACTTTAACCCATTTAGATGAATTGCGAGTGAGAATGTTGCATAGAGCTCCACTCATCAAGGCTTGGTCATGTGCAAATCACATCTTCTGCCCCATTCTGTTATAAAGAAAACAAAAACGAAAACTCTTGCCAAATCCAAATCAAAATCCATTTCAAACGAAAATTCCATCCCCACGGCTCAAGGATGTTATAATATACCCATCCTCATATGCATATGTATTATATTATTCACACTTGGTTGAGATATCATATAACTTGTCGCCTAAGAATATTTCTAAACTAAAAACAAAAAGGGCTTTTGAGCACCTGTGTGGGTCCCGCAGTTTTGCTTATGACACCGTAAAAGCACAACACGAACTTGCCACATTATCACAAAAGCAAGCCACGTCACACCTTCTTACTGTCACACTTACTACTGTGCACTTTATTTTAATATATATTTTTGTTTATATAAACCCTCAAGGCAGCTCCTAAATAATTACAAAAAAAAAAAGCTAGCTCTTTAAATTCTTTACGACCACTAAACATATAAAAAGAAAAACTAAAGAGAGAGAGAGAGAGAAATGGAGGAGGACAATAATAACAACGGCAACGTGATCGCACCTTTCATCGTGAAGACGTATCAAATGGTAAACGACCCTTCGACCGATTGGCTCCTCACTTGGGGACCTGCGAATAACAGCTTCATCGTCGTTGACCCTCTTGATTTCTCTCAACGGATCTTGCCTGCTTATTTCAAGCACAACAATTTCAGTAGCTTTGTCAGACAGCTTAACACTTATGTAAATCCATATCTCTNTTTTCTTTTTTTTTTTTTTTTTTTATATAACTAAGGAGAGGAAGAGTGGGAGACTCTTAATTTTCTCTTTAGAGTAAATGATATCTTTAAATAACCTACTTACTTAATTTTCTAATGGACATGGCGAGTGGCCATATCTCTATCTTAATCCCGGCAAGAATCAATTTCTTTTTCTGGTTCTGATTGAAAAATTTCTAATTCAGGGGTTTAGAAAAGTAGATCCGGACCGGTGGGAGTTCGCGAACGAGCATTTTCTCAGAGGGCAGAAGCATCTCTTGAGGAACATAGCGCGTAGGAAACACGCTCGTGGTATGTACGGTCAGGATTTGGAGGATGGAGAGATAGTGAGGGAGATCGAACGGTTAAAAGAGGAGCAGAGGGAGCTTGAGGCGGAGATTCAGAGGATGAACCAACGAATCGAGGCGACGGAGAAGAGACCAGAGCAGATGATGGCGTTTCTTTACAAGGTCGTGGAAGATCCTGATCTCCTCCCGAGGATGATGCTTGAGAAAGAGCGAACAAAGCAAGTCTCCGACAAGAAGAAGCGTCGTGTCACGATTTCGGCGGTGAAATCAGAGCAAGGAGAAGAAGAGGAAGACGAAGGGAGAATCTTTGGAGTGATTTCTTCATCATCACCGCCGGCGAATTCAATGGGTTGGGTTTTTCCGATGCAGAGAGGGCAGTTTAGTAATTACGAAAATGGTTTGGTGAACAACGGATCTTGCTCGATGATGTCTACTTCATCGTCGTCTACGTCATCATCATTGACGTCGACGTTGTCGTTGCCGGAGAGTGTAAACGGAGGCGGAGGCGGAGGATGTGGGAATATTCCGGGAGAAACAACGTACAATGAAACGTCAACGTTTGGAGGAGTTGTAGAGTCAAATCCACAAACACCGCCTTATCCGTTTTCTCTGTTTCGAGGTGGCTTTTAGCTTCACATGTTATATGGTTTTGGTTCTTGTATTTATTTTTTTATTTTCTTAATTATTGGAGTACTGTATAAACAAATAAATAATAATAATAGAAGAAAAAAGAACAGATCGATAGTTGTTAGTTACGTGAGTTTAGGACAAGGAGACAGTCACAAGATTTATATCATTTATAGAAAGTTGACAGTATATATATTTTCCGATTATATCGTTGAAGTTCATATTTTGACTTTGTTTTAAAGTCATCTCTAGTTACTCTCCTTGACGTTCCAACTTCAGATATCGAGCACGGTTCCGCCGGCGACCGGCGTAAAACCGACGTATACGCCGATCGCCGGACGGATGTACATACTTTGTTTTCGTCTTTAGTTTTTGGAATAACTGGCCACACCTATTTTGTTTTCGATTTGCCTCCCTTCTTCACTCCGCTCTACATCATCGCTTTCTCCATGGTGCATGCATCTCCATTGGTGTTCCTATCTCTAGTCCGAGACTTGATCCTAGTACTTTGATTTCTATTCCTCTTTTTCACAGGATCTTATCACCAAGCTTCAATCTCATTGGAGATTGCATGCAGATGGATTGGAATGTTGGATTCGCTATATGGTGGCTCTATGGTGTTTATGGGGAAGATGTGGTGAGGGGTTTAGGTCGGTGGTTTTATCGGAATAGGGTCCAGTGGCTTCGGGAAGGTTTTCAAGTCTATTCCTCTTTCAAGGTGATTGATGGCGTCTTGAGGCGATGGCCTTTTGGGACTGACTTTTTATGGCGGGGAGAGCGGATCGGCAAATCTGTTTATGGGTGGATCTTCGGTGGTTATTGGCGGCTAGTGCTGATTTTCAGACCGAGGATGCATGGATGCGGTGGCGAAGTTCAGTGGTCATTGTCTCGTAGCGGTGCGGTCTGGGGAGAGGATCGCGTGGGTTTACTATGGCCACGTGGCCATGGCTGTTTCCACTTAAAATTATTTTTTTTTTAAAGTCCATTTAGTTTTTTGTTTGTACTCTTTACTTTTGGTATGTTTGTCGTCAACTGTCTTGTAATGGGTTTCAGACAACAATCTCAAGGGAGCGCGAGTCCGCCAGTACACTTCCGTTTCGGTTTTAATCCTAAGCAATGGGAAGTAAGGGACTATATCTCGGTCCAAAAGTGTGTAATTGGCCGACGTCGTAATCCCGGTTTGGGATCTGTTATACTCCGTTTAGGAGTTTACTTTCACCTCTATCTCGAGGTTATTCTACCCTATAATGGGTTTGTAATTTTTTCCAGGTGGGACTCTTCTGTACTCCTTGTGGGTTGTTACTGAGATTAATGCAATTCTGTTGTCGACAAAAAAAAAAAGATTTTTTTTTATAATTAATTCCATGCTATTTGTTTCAGTTTTAGTCTTTGTTCCTACTGTTTTTTATTTTTCTATATTGTTTTTTTTGTAAGATTACATGATTCCCAAGTTCTTTAGTAATTTTTTAATGAAAAAAAAGAATAGGCTTCACTTTTTTTTTTTTATATTTCGTTTACTCTATTACTTGAATTAAAATTTTGTTTATACTTATTTTTTTTACTAATCTTAAATCAAATGGCTATTACTTTACATAACAAAAAAAACTTTTAACAAAATTAACTGAATGACCATAAAAATTTGTATAGTACATATTCTATAAACTATGTACTAGGTTATTCCCATGCTCTTAGTGAAGATCAATTTAACGATCTTTTCACAAGTCAACTATATAAATAAGTTCAGCAAAATTGGAAAACTAACTCCGACATTCTAATCCCAAATCAAATTTAGAAGAATAGCTTTCTGGGAACATATATTATATGCGCACTAGATCATATTAGATAAGCGAGAACGATTGACATAGATGAAATTCTGCTTGTACATGCTTATATCCTGCTTGATAAGAGCCATGTAATTATCTAAAGCCAAAATTAGAAATCAAGTAAAAGTCTTAAAAGAAAGAACTGGAAGAAACTTGATCTTGAAAGATACCGAAGATGCTCATAAGCTCAAAAAGAGAGAGAAACAAGGATGAAAGAAAAGACAACATCGAGAAGCTACCAGAAAGGATACCGAAACAAACTGAACCCACCAATAATTACAGAGGATATACAGGATCAAACATGAGAGGCATAGAAAAAGTTCATAGAACTCAGAACAGAGCTTGGCTAAGAAAGGTTAATTCGATACAAACCCAAACCAAGCTAAATCAAGATTTAGAGAACTAGAAACACCTACAACAAAGGAGAGAGGATGTTAGCTAGAAAAGGAGTAAGAAGATACGAGAGTACACCGAAGTTGGAGAGACCAATCACGATCGACATCACACTTTGGCGACAAAGAAGGAGTGTTTGCAAAACAACACTGTCAACCGAGAGAGCCTGATGCCACGACCTCACCACCACCACTACATGCCGGAATCACTAAGCTTATCTTTGACTCGACAAAAACTAAGTGGAGTCAACCCAAACCGACAATTAAAGGTAAGATAAAGATAAACGAAAGGAAAGATGTTTGCGGCGATGCTATGGGAGCCGCCGCTCTTCCAACACAAGGCCAAATACTTTTACGATGGCTAGGATTTTACATGAGAGAGCTTTCAAATTACTTTCTTGTCTTTTTCTTTCAATATTTAAAAAAATATTCAAATCCACTATATTACAAGAATAAATATTTTTTCCTTATATGTTTTGAATGTTTGTTAACATAATTGTTCGATGTCCTATAATTTTTTAGCATTATTATATGTGTTATATATAAAGGGTATTTTCAAAAATACCACAAAAACTATATATATTCCAAAAATATCACATACTTTCAAATTATTTCAAAAATACCACAAATTTATAAAAGCTTTAAAACTTTAAATTTAAACCCTAAACTCCTAAAACATAACCCTACCCCCTTCAAAACTAAACTTTAAACTCTATTTAGTGTACCCAAACCCAAAAATTTTAATTCTAAACCCTTATATCTCAATTTTAAATTTGCGATATTTTTGGAACAAAATCATTTTAATGATATTTTTGGAAGAATTGAGATTTTGTGGTATTTTTGGAATATGAACGTTTTGTGGTATTTCATGGAATTCCTTTATTATTTATATAGTAATACTATTAACATATATATGGTAATACATATATACACTAAGAACAATAATTTTGGATTTGGGTTTAGTAACTTGTGTGTACTAGTTATTATGCTCAACATTTAATTGCATGTTATTCTATTTCGTGTTATATTAAAAAATTACCAAACAATATATTGACTTTTAAAATTTAAGTTTATTTATAAGATTTTTTTGGATTTCAGGTTTAGTATTCATGAACTGAAACATAATTTTTTATATGTCATACAATTTTTTAATTTTGAGATTGAAAATTACATTTTGATTTTAAATTTAGGTTTTGACTTCAGAATTTAATATTAAGATTTTGTTTTGTTTAAAATACCAACTATTTTTTATATGGGACGTCTATTTAAAATTTTTTGATTATTTAAAATATTTATTGAATTTAGGCTTTTGGTTTTGATTTAAAATAGCATTCTATTTTGAAAAAATTATGTGTGGTACCATATAATCTGAACATCTTATAAAGAATACCATAAATTGGTCTCATTATAGAGAATACCATATTGCAAGAATCAAAATTACTCTTTTGGCCTTCGAGTTGACGTAATGAGATTTGAAATCATTTAGTTTTTTATTTTTTTAATAAACCCATCAACTCCCTTCTTCTTCGGTATCAGACGATTCCACTTCATTAGTCTCTTAGTCTCTCTCTTTCCATCATCAAAAACAGTAACTGCTAAGAGAAAATCTCCAACAGTTTAACCCTAAATCGCTCAACTTTCTCAAAAAACCCTAACCATTCTCGGCGGCGATGTCTGAGAAGAGGAAGCTTAGGAAATCACCTTGATTGAATCAGAAAGAACCGGCACCGGTGTCTAGAGAAACAAGTTCTCGTGCGATTGTCAGAGTCGACCCGGAAAAAGTGGACCCATTTCGGCATGCGTCGCCTTCGAAGGGGAAAGACCCTGTAGACGGACTCCATCATATAAAGTTCGAGCCGGATCGACTACCGAGAAGGTTGTACGCTAGGGACCGTTATCCACCAGGTGGTCGGATAAACAGTTACTCAAATCTGTCGTTCCTGGTGGACATCGTTGAGGCGCTTGAAGGCACTGCAGATATGAACTACATCAGAGAATCGGTGTTTGGTCCACTATTGAGGCTGTCAACACGAAAGTCAGCTTTGTCCGGAAAATTAGTCCACCAGATGCTGTGTAGGTCTCTGATAACATCAAAGAAGTACGAGTTGTGGTTCGTCTTTGCCGGGTATCCTTTCCGTTTGTCTCTTAGAGAGTTTGGAATAGTGACTAGCCTCCCATGTGGTCCATACCCTTAAGTTGAAGTATTAGAGAGGTTACAAACGCCGCAAGACCCTAAGAATTCCTACTGGAACACATTAATATCGAAGGCGAAGCAGAGTGTCACTATCAAAGAAATCATTGGTTGGTTGAAGACAGACAAGCGGTTGCCGATGGACCAAACGAATGCCTTCGTCTAGACGAATCTGACTTGCTCTTGTTGCAATTGTTGAGGGAGTTTTACTATGCAACACAAATCCTGTAAAAGCTGGGAGTAAGGTGGTTGAAATGGTTAAAGACCTTGAAGCCTTTGAAATTGTTCCATGGGGCCGTGAGTCATTTGCATTAACCATAGAGATGGT
>OVAV01001087.1:1820-14507 GCA_900406375.1 Iberis amara | reverse complement strand
TTCATCTCAAACAGAAGAAAATAAATCTCAGATTAAGACAATGAGTTTCAAGGATAAGTTCATCCTTATAACTCGCCGAGGGGTAAAATCGTCTAGATTTATCTTTCAGGCCGGGTCGGGTCGGGTCGGGTCTGGTAAAAAAAATCCAGCAGCAGAATTTAAAACGGGAGCGTTTTAAAGGTCTTCGCCGAATGAATGGTAGTGTTGGTCATTCGCATCTTTATTTTGGATTTTACGCAAAGCTATGAGCTTAGCTTCAGTTATCCACCACAGAGTTCTCGCTCCGGCGAAATCGGATCGAATCTCTTTTAGCATTCCGGAGATTCCGCCTGATTTTCCAGCTCGTGGATGGACTGAGTCTCGTTTCTCTCTCCTTCTGAATCCATCTCTCGTTTCAGGTCTCCTTTCTCTTTACTACACAACTTCATCTATTTGGTTCATGCTAATGTTCTTTCGCATTTCGCTTTTTTCAGCTTCAAATCGTCGTCTCCCTCATGTTTCTCCTCTTGCTTGCTCCAGAGAAATTGATCAGGAAGATGATGTTTCTTCTTCTTCTTCAGGTGAATGCTTCTTCTCCAAACTTTTGTTCAATTTTAATTATACATTTTCCGTAACAAATTCAAGGATTAGTTATGGAATCGCTCTGTGTCATCATAGTATGATCTTAATTTTTGCTAGCAAGACACAATTGTATACCGTGAAACAGTAAAGAGAAAAGAGGGGCTTTGTCTTGTGACAATAATTTTCGTTGTGGCATGTTAGTACAGAGAAAGAGAGCAGAGATCTTCTACCACATAAAGATGACGAGCTTGTAAGCACTTCTAGCTCTTCTTCATCAGTAGATAGTGGAGACCTGAGAGTTAATAAACAAGAAGAGACATACAAAACTTCCTTCAAGACTGTTGCCTTGTGTGTTAGTATCTTCTTGCATCTGCTAATACTTTTTTTTTGATCTGTAAACAAAACCTAATGTCATATTTATCTCAATAGGTAGGTACTGCGGTAGCATTTGGGATCGGGATAGGTTTGAAGGAGGGTGTTGGCAAGGCATCTGAGTTTTTCGCAGGGTGTGTTTGATATATAGAAGCTCGCTTAGCTCTCAAGGAAATTTTCTAATTTTACTGTTCTTTTTGCTACTCTTGCAGTTATTTATTGGAGCAAAGCTTATCAGTGGACAACTTGTTTGTTTTTGTTCTTGTCTTCAAATACTTCAAAGTGCCACTCATGTATCAGGTATCTAATTATCTGCATAGAGATCTAGCTCTTGACTATAATAGAGTTTTCTGATTCTGTGGCCTTTCTGGTGTCATCTCTCCCTTTGATTATAATTTATAATTTACTTTGCTGGATCTGTAGAATCGAGTACTTACCTACGGTGTAGCTGGTGCAATTGTTTTCCGATTCGCGCTCATAATACTAGGAACTGCCACTCTTCAGGTGAATTCTATGTTTTGATCAGAATGTCTGTTAAGGAATTTTGCTGCTTATTTTATTCATTCTGCTTCAGTTGATATAACGGTCTAAATTCTCCCTACTATCTTCCAGAAATTTGAAGCAGTCAACCTACTGCTCGCTGCAGTACTCTTATATTCGTCTTTTAAGGTACACATGACCTCATCTTAGCATTTGTACTTATAGTGACACACAACTATTGATATAGAATATCAAAGGTTCCCTCTCTTTTTAATTTTTTTTTGTGCCTTGATACAGTTATTTTCAAGTGAAGAAGATGATACAGATCTATCAGACAACTTCATTGTAAAGACATGCCAGAGATTTATTCCTGTCACATGTAATGTACTTGGTCTTTTTATTTTCCTGTTCCTGCTAGCTGCTTATGTTTGCTACCTCTAATTTTGTTTGACTAGATAAAATGTAGTTATATATGTAATTTCTGTGCTAATAGTGTTTAGCGTGCTTCCATAGCTGATTTTTACCTTCTTATGTTTTAACTAATGGCAGCAAGTTATGACGGAAATCGTTTTTTCACGAAGCATGATGGCATTTGGAAAGTAAGTGTATGAAAAAAATGTCATACAATGTTTATGTACCAGTCATTATTAAGTCTTGTTTCATGTGGATTCCATGATCAAATGTTCATCACATTGTCTTTCTATTGGGGGTTCTCATTTATCTTAAAACATTTTGGGCAGGCCACACCATTGTTACTCACAGTAGCAGTGATCGAGCTCAGCGACATAGCATTTGCTGTATCTTCCATCACCACTCTTTAATCTTATTTGGCTCTTAAGAAAAATGACGCAAAACACTGATTCTCGTTGCCCATTCTTTTAGGTTGATTCGATACCAGCTGTTTTCGGTGTCACAAGGGATCCTTTTATTGTCTTGACCTCTAATCTCTTTGCAATCTTAGGTACTAATTTGTTGCCTATACTTGAAGTTGTTAGTGTCTATACTGTCTCTTTAGTATATAATCCGGTGTTTGAATTTGCTGCAGGACTAAGGTCTCTCTACACACTGATCTCCGAAGGAATGGGCGAACTGGAATACTTGCAGGTATCTTTTTTTATCTCGTCTTTTGTTTCTTTTCATTCAGCTTATCTCTGTTCCATGCTCGAACAAACTAAGAAAGTATAATTTATATATCAATCTTGTCTATATGCCTTAACCAGCCATCAATAGCAGTTGTTCTTGGCTTCATTGGAAGCAAGATGATCCTCGATTTCTTTGGTAATAGATATATATCTCTACATTCGCAGTTTCTGCTTGAACTAAATCCATATGGGTAAGAGAAAAACTAAGCTCTCACAAAATTTATGCAGGGTATCATGTATCAACCGAGGCATCACTTGGTGTGGTGGCACTTTCTCTCAGCACCGGAGTACTGTTGAGCCTTACAAACAAATCCAGCGACAACTAACGTGGAACAGATTCTAGATGTAATCAATTAAAAAACTGCTGTTGATATGAACAAAAATCGGATTGTTCATCAAAGCATTTCACAGATGTGTTGCTGTAGATAAGACACACGAAAGGGGCATGTTGCTCTTTACGTAGGCTGGTTATGATACAAAATTGATGGACCAGGCCCGTGATTGTGTGAGACGAGTTGACTCGTCTTTGATCGTTAAGTCATCACATGTGCCTTTTGTTGGGAGTTAAGAGTATGAGATAGTTATCCATTCATCTAACAAAGCTCTTATTTAGGCAATAAAAGATCAAACAATTCACTCTTCTGATACTTACATAGATAAATAATTTGAAGAAATACAAGTGATTTTGTAAAACACAACACAGCGCTTATTCTTCTCTGAAGCTAGGTCTTGAGTTTCCCTATTAATTGGTTTGCCTGAAAGTTTATCTCTTTCCAAAGAAGACAGTGTGTGCATCGTTCAATGTCTTTGATTTCTTAGAAGTGAATGTCTAATTTTCTACCAAAAGATCAATCTGTTAAACCTGTCTATATCAGTGAATAACAAACTTTTGATTTTGGTTCTAAGCCACACGTCTTACACCATCTTTCCAACAATAAAGAGTTGAAAAAAGCGATTATTAAAGAGTTGTGTGGTGCATAAATAAAGTATCTCTAAATCGAGAAATCGTCAAATCTTTTTCATTTTTAACATGTATCAAGATCTTATCGGTCAAGTGACACATGTCTCAACACCATTTGGAATCTTTTATTTATTTTGGACATGCGTTGGACTCTTATGAGATGTATAAGTTTTTATAAAAGGATATGCCATGGAGATACTCATCATCTCTACCTTTAATCATGGGGTTACATATATCTTTTTAGTTTCATCATTAATTTCTTGTAAAATAATGGCATATATAGATAGAAAGTAAAAGTTTGCAACTTACAATACATAAAGGGAAAGTCAGAGATACAATACCAGTTCCATTACACACCCATCAACAAACACATGGACTGGATTCACATTCATTTATTTAAGAAGTTACCTTGGTTAAACCAAACCGGGACTCATAGGCTCTCACATAAGCCTGGAAAGCAAAGAAGAAAAATTAGATCAATGCTCAGATATCGAATATGTGTTTCGATTTTTCAGGTATTAAGATCAATGCTCCAAGCAATATGTAGAATGTGATTTGTTTACCGCATAAGAAAGCTCGGTTATTAGATTAAACATCATGAATGTGGGTAAAGCCTTCCAACTGCTTGAGGTTCTCCCATGCTTTCTCCAAAACCTTAGCCTCATAGACCTTCTTGGTCTCACCATCAGCTACCTCCACAGTGAGATGGTGCATTGTTCCTGCCACGACCTGTGTTTTCGCACCAAGGAGCCTCCTGTACTCAAGAGTCACATTCTGCATACATAAGAGAGATAGTGTGATTCAATGGAAAATAAACTCCTCTAAACCTAAAACTATAGTCTAAGCAGAGACACGAAAAAATTGTGATTGTGTTTGACGTTACTGGATTGAGAAGGACATCAACTGAGAATCAGTCTCTTAACGAAACTATTGCACTCAATAAACAATCGCCTATAATCTCCAAATCAATCTAGCCTAAAATTGATCAACACTACATATTAGCAAATGACGCAATCCCTAAATTCCATGTTAACGATGATAAAACTTACACCAGCGATTTCCATTTTCCATTCGAGTTTTAATCTATGAACGACTGATCTACCATAAGATCGGAACCAGAAACTCATCGATTAGCTAATAAAAAACAATTTACGATCGACTAAAGAGATTCAAGGAAAAAGAAGGTAGCAAAAGAACGTAAGAAACGTACCTCCTTCTTGTTATGCTCATCGACAGCGAAACGAGCGAGACTCTCTACTTGAAGATCATTTGAATTTGCATCGATATCGCGAACTCCTCCGAGGACTGTTCCTTGTTGATCCGCCATTATCGCCTCTTCGTTTCTGAATTATTCTCCAAAAAAGTAATTTGCAGATAAGTCTCAACTTTTCCCACAAAATGTATCCCATATATATAGAGAGATGGATTCGTAAACCGCGTTTTTTTTTAATTTCCTTCGAGAATAATTCTTCTCCCTTGAATAAAGTATTATGACTCATTACAGCACTAAGTAGAGAATCTTTTTTATGCTTGATAAAGTAATAACATGAGTATAATATAGATAGAGTCAGGTCGGTCATTTCATATACTAACAAAACATATCAATAAATGGAATTTGTCATAGCAAATACATAAATAAACTTTTTTACAAAACCTCTGTTCTTTAAAATCTCACAATTTTCATCACAATAGCAAACAGTTTTTAAAAAATCTCATCACC
The DNA here is from genome assembly GCA_900406375.1 of Iberis amara. Lineage (NCBI taxonomy): Eukaryota > Viridiplantae > Streptophyta > Magnoliopsida > Brassicales > Brassicaceae > Iberis > Iberis amara. The sequence continues at coordinate 9,271 of OVAV01001087.1, read as the reverse complement.
GGCTTTACAAGCACTAGTCTGCAAACACGAGACATTTTTTATACAATTTGTAATTTCTTGGACAAAAGCTGCTCAAAGAGACTAATTCCATGGTGGAGAAGACGATCGATGCACAGAAGAAGAAGAGGAACCATAGTTGAGGTCAAGATTATGAATCTGTTGCATAAGTTGTGAACGTCTTTCTTTGAAGAAATCTAGACGAGTTGTTAACTCCATGAGAGCTGCAGATGCTGCAGGAGGATGATTATGATGATGATGTCTTGCATAGTCCATTACCTACAACAAAGACCCCGTATATAATTGCACAACAGACACTATTAGAGTTCTGATATTGTGAGTTTGGTTTTTTGTATAAGACAATGAAAGAGAATCACTAACAGGAGAAAACTCTTCCATTGGAATGCCTAAAGATGCTTCATTCAAGCTCGGTGAGCCCGGTATTTGTCTGTTGTTTCCTCTACTGTTTCTCCAGTCTGCTCTTAGGCTAGCTTCATCCTATATGATTCAACAGAAGTGAATGTTACTGAAAGATCACTAAACTAGTTAATGAGGTCAAATTCCTCTATTACACAGTAAGATTTGTACCGTTCTTTGATTTCTTTCTTGATTAACGAAAGCAAGAATGGAATCAAAGTCTTGCTGGAAAGACCTCCTGCGCCATTATAAAACAGTAAAAGTGGAGCATTATTCCTCTTAGCGAGTTCGATTGTGAGTTAACACTGGTTATGGACTATTAAATAGTACTTGAATTAGAGCTAAAGCCAGGTACAGAGTTTAAACTTACAGTTGAGTATTGTGATTCTGGAGAAACTGGTGATGGCTTTGAGTATCAGGGAGTGAACTTAAGTGATGATGTCGCTGCTGACTAAGCTGGTGATGTAGTTCTGCGACTTTCTGCTTCAATCTTGCGACATCAGCTTCAGCAAGAGCAATCTCCTCAAGTTCAGCCCTTGTCTTCACATGTATTATGATGTTAGAACTATGGAGAGCAAGAGATATAGCCATAAAAGAAAGAAAAAAATTGAATTCTCAAGCTGAAGTGTATACTGACTTTAGAATCTGTAGCTTGCGAGCTAAATTGTCCACAAGAAATGCTTAAACCAACTTCAAGAGCGGATCGGAGGTCTCTCTCAGCTTGCAGTTGCTCTTGCAATCTGCCCACCTGAGAATTCCATGCAAGCTTGGTCAGCAAAATCGAAGTTTACTTTCCCAAATTGGAGAATAGACATACGATACATATCAAGAGAAGTACATACATCTTGTTCAAGTGCCAACCGACGTTCATGCAAAGCCTGCTTCCTTCTCTCTAAGCTAGCTTGTAATACTGCATTTCCCTTAGCCTGCAGAGGTTAACTCAATTAATACAACAACACCGTGTAGTCAGCATATAGTCTTTTTACTGTCTGAGCAAGTACCTCCTTAGCGATTCGTTGGCGCAGCTCATCTTTCATGAGCTCGAGTCTCTGTATAAGAAGCCTACAAGCAGCGAAGAAGCATTTTCATATGCATAATAAGTCAACCTAATAAGTACAAAGACAGCTCATATGCTGTACTCCAGTAAATTTATTTTCTCAAATTAAGAATGAAGTTGGATGTTGCTTCAGTAACACTAGATGGAAAATAGGAATGCTATAGATCCACAATATACACATTAAGGATTTAGTATCTTACTCGTCATTTCCTGAATTATCAAATGATCCTTTACCAGGTGTTTTTTTTCCCTGCACACAGTAAGTAAAGAAAGGAATTGGAAGCTAGGACAACAGATTTACAACTTTATATGCCTGCAATGAAAAACTTACGTTGCCTCTTCCCCATGATGAAGAACGCTTTGCATTGACTGTTGGTGAACCAGTTATTTTATTTGCAGGTTTCTCAGCTGAAGTTGTGTATCTAGGGGCTGTGGGAGGAGTACTGGGATCAACTGATGGCATAGCCTCTCTCCCTGACTGTAAAGAATTTTCAGTAGGTAACACGCTGGAAATTTCAATATCTCTAATAGGCTCTTCAATTAGTCTTTTCACTCTAGTGCGAAAGTTTGTACTCTCGACTGAACAGTGGATGTCTTTAGGAGACTCAGCATCTGAATCTTCAACACCAAATCCCTGAGAGAAAGCACACTCAAGGATAGTATAAATTAGGATGGATTTTCTTGTAGCTTTTAACATTACTAGCTTCCTTATGGAACACAGAAGATAACTAAAATGTGACACCTATATACCAAAGACCACATAAGGCATAACAAAGAATAACAAAACAATGGCTAAAGGAATGCATACAAATGGAAACGACTCCATACTCTGACATGAAGATATGGGGCAATGGAATAAGATGGAAAAAACAAACCTTGTAGTCATACAGATCACTGCCAGCATAATCACTGCTCTCACTTGGTTTTCTGCTCAGCATAGCATCATTATCATCATCTGTTTCCCCTTCACCTATATCCAGATTATGCACGTCAGGATGTTTAATCTCTACGTCCTCTTCATCACTTGAGTTCTCAGGTCCATCGCCAATATTAGAATCAGTAGAAATGGAGCATCTTTCAAGATATTCATCCTACAAAAAAATAGCTGAGAATATATATTTGTGTGTCGACAGATATAAATTAAATGATCAAATGACATCTTACGTTGATCATATTCTCATAGTCTTCCAAAAGGGCTGTGACAATGGCTTGAGCATTGTTGGCGGCATTAGCGGCAGCAAGAAGCTGGGCAGAGTTATCTCCTAGAGTGTCAAAACCTTCAAGATCACATTCTCCAGCCAGTAGAGGACGCAATAGCAATGGGGACATACAAGCGGCTACAGCAGATGAAGTCATCCGGTTCTCACAGGAATGAGAGGTTATAGTTTGCATCATCTTTAGAATCCTGCAGAATGCAACCGACTCTGAGAATATGGAGCTGTTTGAAGCAACCTCAATAATGGATTTCTAAGCAGTTTTCCATGAGATTACCACATACTTCAAGAGACATATGTAAGTGAGGATTAATATATCCTTCTAAGTTCAATGCCTAAATAGAATGCCTTAGTGGTTTTTACAATCATTTCAAAGACTAAAAGCATACCGCAGTAGTAGTCGTCTGTTTGGTTCTGGAAATGTTTCAATGATAGCAGAGCGCAGTGATTTAACCCGAGTTTCTTTATGATCAATTTCTATAGAAAAAGCAAGTTATACACACAAAAACACCAATGTACAATTTAGATTACATATATACAAAAACTTACTTAAAGCTTCAAGCAAAGCAGTGCAGCACGAAGCTGGAACTGGAGAAGAAGGCAACTGTCGCAGAACATGCTGCATATACAATAGAATGACAAAAATAATTCAATACAATAAATAAAACTTGAAAACATAATTGCCACACACTATAGTACCTTAACACAATCTCCAACAACATGTGGATCCTCTCCAGGAGTGAATTCTGTCTTGCCTAGACAAGTACATTTGGAAATGTTTCATTTAGAAAGAAAATTATAAGAGGAACAAATCAGAAAAGTAATGCAGGAAATGAGCTTATATATGTGTGTTTGTGTGTGTGCACGCGCGTCTATACCAAGTCTATACCCAAAAGAAAGATCCATATGTAAAAGTTCAATACCTTGTTCGTATTCTTGAACTCTGCGTTCTACCTCCTCAACATCTGCAGACTGTCTTAAGATTCCCTCTACTTTAATTCCTGTGCAGACGAAATGGTAGATGATTAAAACGAAATATTAATTTGGGAAATAAGAAGCAAACACTACTTTTATTATAGCCAATATGATGAATTAAACCGGGAAAAATAAAATATATAGCACTGAAGATCATAGAAAATAATCTACTCTATAGAGGATAAACAACAGAGAGTAATGATGTGATATTTAGAACATAAAATGAGAGGGAAGGACCAAGACTCACCATATATCTCAAGAAATTGAAGTGCTTTCTCCAGAAATGATGGACTTCCATCAATTTCTTCCAGAGCAAGCAAAATTGGTCTTCCGACAACCGAAGACTTCAATGGACGCTGATCCCTCCCTGCAGGCAAGGATGTGATTGATATACATAGGAAATATGGAAAATCCACATCAGAGGAGTTTAATATAATAAAATAAATGAGAACTAACATGAATTAAAGGACCCTTCAATTGTATTGTTTGCTTCTGTTTGGAATATTCCATTTTGACCAATTACCAATGCTGCATTAGGAGCTTGTGCAAGGGCTTGCTCAAGGGCTGCCTTCCACTCATATAAGTTGTCCAATGTCTCAGCCTGCGTGCAGATAATTAGCATTTCATAGAATCATAAGTCAAGAATCACAGCCCATAGTAAAAAAAAACGAGCGAGAAAGTTAATCGGCTTCTTAAATGAATAGGTAACCTTGAGGGTGAAGGCTCGTCCATCACGCCCATCTGGGAATAATACAGTCAACAACTTCTTATCCTCTCTCACCACGACACTGCAAACGAGGATGTCATTGTTAACACAGGCTAGCAAGTTTGAGATATTCTTATGAACAACAACCACAGGAAATTTATACCTCCCCGAACTGTTCAAGTCAATGCCTCCAAGAGTCAAATTTACTTCACCCCCCTTTTGTGGTAATGCACCCTGTCAAACAGTTGAAACAATGAGCTAAAGATATATAATAGTTCAAGAAAACTGGGAGTTCATAATGTAAATCAAGAGCCTCCTCTGCTCCTATAGACTTGATGCACAGGTTAATACAAATAACTAATCCTTGAAAGCCAGGGGCTTAATTATACATGAATAACAGAACAAGTGATAACTTAGCACCAGACCTAGAAATAATAAACATTTTAGTTATTAGACAATGGAAGGATGGGGAAGGTGTAAAGCAAACTTTTTGTCGTATATTATTATAAGAAGGTAAAAGTAAAGGTTAGCAACAAAAGAAACCTAAGAAAATGGAATACAATATAAGACATGATCATGATATAGCGCCTTAGGCTAAAAAGTAGATCATTAGCAAGCATATGTACAAATTAAGATTTATCATTACAACCAAATCATTTCAAAATAAAGATTAGATCTTGTGGACTCGCTGATAGTGGTCCTTAAGCAAGTAGTGGACTTCTATCACAAACTTTATTACAGAATTTTACTATAATTCCATGTTGAGAAGTAAGGTCAGTTGGTTTCAGTAAATAACTCAGTACGAAATCAGTAATTACACAGCCTCTTTATCTAGGAATTCAGCATAGAATATTAGAATATGAGGAAGGATGTCATACAAGTATACCCCAGGCTCCAACTAGAATACCATTTATCAGTCACTCTACAGATTCTAATGCCATTTGAAGTATGTTTGGGTGGTGGTTTGCATTTCAGCAACATCCTAGGTTTCAAATAGCTCAACAGTAGAAGTATTGTTATGGATTTTAGAAAGGATCACATATACTAACTGGGTCATTTTTGAAGAACACCAATGAGGTTCTGGTAAGGATAAACCAACGCTTCTTCCAAGATGTCCAACCAAGTCCTACCAATCAGAAAGCCATACAATATTTAGTAGACAGCAAGATGGTTCTAACTAAAAAAAAAGACTGATACAATGAGTAGAGGTGCGAACTAGATAATCTTAGAAGAACGGGAGAATATAGAAGCTCACCTTTTGATGAAATGAAGAGAGGACCACTCTTATAAACCTGTCGAAATTAAATGTGGATTATCAAGGATTATCATCAGTTTACAGTAAACCACTTAGAGCCACAGATATAAAGAACAAACATATCTGCAAGGCTCTTCCATTACTGCCAAACCAGTGAGTCAACCACCAAGCCAGAGACAAAAAAAAAAACTCTAATTCGAGCTATAGCAACAATTCATATCCTACCAGAAATGAGTTAACAGAGCCACACAAAATAACCATAAAAATCAGCACTACACTCATTTTCCACGGTAGATTTGGGAAGATAGCAGTATAGCACCACTTAAACAAACAGAAAACACAGAAAGAACATAATGTTTCGGTAATTGGAAGATTTCTAAGAGCAATTAAGCAAAGATATCGCACGATAAGTAGAAACTAGCGCAAGACAGTTCATAATATGCAGTTACAGAAAACTGAACAACATTCTCAAGAAAAAAATTAGGAGTAGCTTCTATACGATGGGAGCTAATAATATTTTCTTAAAAATGGCATGCTTCTGACTTGATCAAACTGATGTATTCGAGCCAAAGAATCCACAATAATACACATATTCACTTCTAATTCAATGGCTCCAACTCGATCTCGACCTAATACAGTCATTTGAGCAACATCTTTCATTTTTTTTCCTTCTCGTTTCACATAACAAACCGATGATAAGAACCAAACTAGAGACTGTAAATACCGTATTCGAAGCTCCAACTTGTGGCCGTTGTATAGCCGCCAAAGCAGCCGCCATTGCAAAAGTACACTTAATCAGACCACAAATGACGCATCCAAAACGCGGAAAACCGAATTGCTTCCTCTCAAGAACCCTTCACAGAAGAATCAAGTGATAGACATTAACTCGAGTCGATTGCTTCCTTTACACACATTTCCTCGCCAAGCCTCCCTCATTTACCGGAGGGATTAAACTTGTCTGACCTACTAGAGCTACTATGAGAAGATGAGTGAAGAGGAGAGACAGAGAAAAGGGTCAGGTTCAGGTACAGCACGGTGTAGTTTAATTAAATGTATCTAGCCAATCAAATCCCGCCACGACAAAGACTACTTTTCTTCATTTAAGTTTGAGCTGAACCGGAATCGATTTGAATTGGAAGGTACCAAACCAAACCAAAACCGATACAATTCTTGTACTAGAACTAAACCGAGCCGATGCTCGCAATTCACACGCCTACTACTCAATCATACACTTGTCAAAAAAGGAAAAAACTTTTCAACTTTGGCTCGTTTCCAAAAAGATAAAAACCCAAAGTCTATTTCATCTCCCTCCCTTCCCTCTTTCTCTCCACTCAAAACTAGCAGAATTGGTTTCTCATTCCAGCCTAATCCACTATGTCAACGGTTTCCCACCGGTTAACAACCGGCTCGATCGCGTCGATCAGCTCGGTTAAATCACATTCTCAGAATCGACCTCAATTTATCTCCCTAATCCGTCGAAATCACCACATCAATCGCCATCTACTTTCAATTGTTCCAAGCTCTAGGCGGTGGATAATCGAAGCGGTTCCACCGGCAAGATCCTGGGATGGATCTGATGACAGAGGAACTGAGGCGGAGATTAAAAAGCCAGGCGTGTGCGGTTACGCGGTCAGCGATAACGCGATCGGCGGAGAGCATGTAAAGACGGCTGAGATAGTGATTTGGGCGGCGGCTACGGCGGTGTTAGGCGTCGGAAACCGTGTGATGTACAAACTAGCGCTAGTTCCACTCAAGCATTACCCCTTCTTCCTTGCGCAACTCTCCACCTTCGGGTAAAAAATCATCCTCTGTTTTTTTTTTTTTTGTTTA
>OVAV01001086.1:0-14519 GCA_900406375.1 Iberis amara | reverse complement strand
CTGACGGATAAATCCGTCAGTAATTATCCGTCAGTATTTTGACTGACGGATTAAGATCCGTCAGGAATCCGTCANGTATTTTGACTGACGGATTAAGATCCGTCAGGAATCCGTCAGAATTCCTGACGGATCAAAATCCGTTAGTCTCTCCGGTCACTTTTGCCGAAGCTTTCTTGTAGTGTTCTCGACTAGGACTTTCCAATATGGAACAAAATCAAATATGCATTAAACCATAAATCTCTAAAATCAAAACCTAACCCTTCAAAACTAATCCCTAAACTCTATTTAGTGAACACATGCACAAAAATTCAAATTCTATAATGTTGATGGTTATGGGGTTTTAATGGATTTTAAAATCCATGCGGAATCACGTGTTATTCGTTTAATGATTTGTAAATCCTAAATAAGATCACGTGTTATTCGTTTAATGATTTGTAAATTCTAATTGAAATCCAGTGTTATTCATTTATTGATTTGTAATTGGATTTTAAAATCCATTTTGTATTTTGGTGGATTTGGAAGTGTTTTAAAGTTAAAAATACAAAGGACCAAATCCAAGCTTAAATCATGGTATTTCAAAATCTAATGATTTCAAAATCCATATGTTTCCAAACTCTTATGGATTTACAAATTCATTAAAACACTATAACCAATAACACTTCCTAAACCTGTAGAATTCACTTTATGTTTGTGGTATTTTTGGAAGAAAAAAAATGTTAATGTTAATTTTGGAAATTTTGGGAGTATATGGTATTCTATTCTCTTGGTGCTATTTCAATGAATTCTTTTTTAACTTAAACTAGTTCGACTATATTTTAAATTCGATTTTAAAAAATTCACATAAAAATTCAATGATGTTACAATACGAGTGAGATATCTACAAATCAGACTAATAAGATCTAGAAGTTAAGGTCGTCTTTCTTTTTTCTTGGACTTTCTACTTTAATCCGAGTCTAGACATAGATTATACTTAATTCTTGTGAAACTTTGACGAGGTGTTCAAGCTTAATATGGCTGTGACGCTATAAATAAGCAATATATGGTTTATATATGAGGAGAAACGATCATGAAATGGATATTTAATTACAACTTGTGAATACCACATGGGTGACGACTTGATGAAACATGTATAAGATATAGTGGGATCCATTTTGAATGGATCTCCTTTTTGTGTTTTAATATAACTATTTTTCTTGCTTTTTCATTATTTTTTGTAATGAATAAATAGATTATAAGTGATCTTTCTTATCTTAGCATAAAATGAAAGAAGTAAAGGCAACAAAAAGTCGCAATGCCAACTCAAAAAGCTCTAAAGCCACGACGTCCCCTTTTGCATGCATGGCTTAATTTGCTATCGAGTATTCTAAAAGTATTACGTAATTTTTTTTTGATTTTATGTTTTATTTCATGTTCCAACTAATTAGGAAATGTATTTTCTCCTATGTTCATATATAGATATATGATAAATATCTAAACAAAATAACATACTGATAAACCTAAGTTCGCAAATGAGCAAGTGGCCCAATGGGAGTCACCTCTGCATCTATTGCATCAACCAGGATTCGAACCCTGCCGCTCTCAGTTGGGAGAGAACTACTTAGACAATAGGCTATGACGACAAAAAAAAGATAAACCTAAGTTCCAGCCTTCGTTTCTTTAACAGCCGCCGTCGTTCTCTTTAGTTTTGGGACCGGCGTGCGGTGGCTCGCATAGCACCGCCACCGGTCCCCTCCGCCTCGCCTTTTCTGTTTTTTCCTTTTGCTTTCGTTTATTTGGTGTTTGGTGGTGGGCTCGACTTGTGTGGGGTGCGCCGGTCTTCTCCGACCGCTGGTCTCGCGGTGGCCATCGGTGTTCTCTGGCCTGTCCTTCGCCGTTTTCGTCGCTTTCTGGGTTGTGGGGAGAGGTAGAGCTGATGGGTCGTGAAGATGGTGGTTATCGGCTTCCTTGTGTTGATTTCCTCTCTGCGTGGGAGGTGGCTCTTTTCTCCTCTTTTCCTGTTTGCTTTGGTTTCGGTTGAGTAAGGGCTGGTCTGGCTCCGTTTTTGGTTGGTTGATTTTGGTTGCTCTCCGTGTTTTTAAGTTGTAGCCCTCCTGCTTTTATCTGCCTTAGCCTAGTTTCAGAATCTCTCTATGCTCCTGGTCTTTCCCTTCTGTCGCTGCTTGGCGCAGGTTCTTAGTTTGTGAGGTTCATGGTGGTTTCTTGAGGTTTGTCTTTTGGATGGTATATTGCTGCTCGGACATCTACATGTTTTGGGCGGAATCAGCTTGGTTTCAGTTTGAAGCCTAAGTCCTGCAGTGGTTTCGGTTTCTGGTTTTTCTCTTGCGAGGAGGTGGTTTCTCCGAGTTGGTAGATGGCTTGGTTTGGCTTGCGAGTGTCCGCGTGTAAAGACCAGTTATCCTTTTGGGCGTGTCCTCTTGGTACTTCGAGGTTTGACCTTGTCCCGTGCTTCCTCTCGTTCTTTGGAGTTGGGTCGAGCTTTGTTACAGTATGGTTCTTTGCTTTGTTCTTTTGGTCTTTTGGCGATTGAGTCTTCCGTTGGTGGTGTTGTTAGCCCGTGTTTGATTGCCGTGCTAGTCTCTTTGGTGTGATGGCTTCCGGTTTGGGTCTTCTCGGCGTTAATGTTCTTGGCTCCCCTTCGGCTCCAACCTGTTATTTTTGACTTCTCGTGATTGGGCCTTTAGTTCGGAGTTTTAGTTTAAGGCTTTGGTTGCTTAGTTTGGTTTTGTTTCTTTGGCTTAGGTTGTTTAGGTTCTTTTGTACTACTTTATGGTTCCGGGATATTTCTTTGTCCGCCGGCTTTTGTCTCCAGAGGATTGGATTCTGCTGGCTTTTTTCATCTTTCTACTTTTGTACTTTCTTGTAATCGTTTCGGTTGATTTTAATAAAACACCCGTGAAAAAAAAGATATATGATAAATATCAAAATTAGTCTAAAAAGAAGAATAGAAAAGTTATAAAAAAAAACCTATGCTCTTCGTCTTTCTTTCTTAATTCAAAACTTAAAATATTGATTTTTACCACGAATGGATTTCAATTTATTATCTGTTATATTATCTTCAAAACTTATCATAGATAGAAATTTAAAATTAAATGATGATAGTTTAGTGATTTTTTGAAGAAGAGTTGTTTTGTTGGTTTGGATCGTACACATAGCTTTTCTTTCAAGTGCGGAATTATTGAATCTTTATTATTAGTCAATCTAAGATAATATCACATTTTAAACCCATTGAAAAATCAAGTTAAAAATGTTATTCAACCATGGTGAATATAAGAGATTAAGGGCATCGATCGATTTCTTCCTAATTATAAAATTTAATTTTAAACAAACTTTAAGGTTTCTCAAGTTCTATTGAGCTCTTTTGTACTCCTAAGTTGATTTTTTATAAATTAAAACCTAAAAAAATATCATTGGTCTTGGGAGTTACTTAACCAATTGTGTCCTTAAATAGAATTGGTAGTTGCAAAACCTTTATTTCTCCTTTAACTAAAATGATAATTTTTATCTAAAAACAAAGCAAAACAGTGCATATGCTTGATCTTCTCATTGCCTTTAAACCCCAAAGAAAGTAGCTTTATGTGTGTCATTGATGACCAATTCATGACTCATCCTTTATCACAAAAGCTTTAAAGTTTCAATTGCCTCTAGTCTCTTCCTCTTTCTCTTTAAATAACCTTCACAACACACATATTCATCATCACCATAACTCACAATCTCTCTCTCTCAAGATCAAGACTCAAGAATCAAGATCACTAATCAACCATTGAAGATGACATTGAGCAAAGTTCACCAACAAGTTCTTGCATTTCCTACAAGCATCAAGAGTACTCACACAGGATACTTACCTGATCCAGCTTCAATCAACAACCTCCAAATCCCAACTTCTTTCAAGAAACTTGAACAACAAAGTAAAGATCTTTATACCTCTTTCTCTATATTGTTGTTCTTCCTAGAGAAACATATGGAGACTAACAAGAATGTGTTCTTTTTCTTTAACATCCAAAGGAAAATCGATTCTACGAAAGAAGAAAACCGATAGCTTCACAAATGGAGCTAAAGATCAAAGCAAGTTAACCGAAAAAGTCAAGAGAAAACTATCTTTAGGAGCTAAGATACTTCAAATGGGAGGCTTAGAGAAGATTTATAAACAACTCTTTAGAGTCTATGATGAAGAGAAACTCTTCAAAGCATACCAATGCTATCTATCAACAACAGCTGGTCCTATCGCTGGCTTACTCTTTATCTCATCAAAGAAGATTGCTTTTTGTAGTGAGAGATCAATCAAAGTTGCTTCTCCTCAAGGTGATTTTATAAGGGTTCATTACAAAGTATCAATCCCTTTGTGTAAGATCAAAGGAGTGAACAAGAGTGTGAATACAAAGAAGCCATCTCAAAAGTACATTGAAGTTGTAACAGTGGATGATTTTGACTTCTGGTTCATGGGATTCTTGAGTTACAAGAAAGCTTTTAACTGTCTTGAGCAAGCACTTTCTTTGAGGTTTGAGAAATAACAAGATGAAGGTTGAAGATGGAGATATTTCATTTCTACTTTAACCTGTTTTTTTAATACCAGAGAATGTTAGTAGAGAGCTTAGAAAAGATTAGACAATATTGTATAAACTGTTTCTTTTTGCTTTAAAGTTTAAACCTTTTGTTATCCATTATTGACAAGAGCTAGAGATTGAAATATAAGGGTGGGCAAGATAACTCATACCTGAAGAACCGAACCGAAATATTCGTTTCCGAATCCGAACCATATTATAATATTACCCGAATGATATCAAATTCGGTTCTTGGAATAATCAGAACCGAATCCGAATCAAACCGAACAAAATTTTAGAAACCGAACCGAATTACCCAAACTTCACCAAAAATAAATAATATATTTTATTGAATATACAATTACACATATATCAATTACACTAAAGCACTAACGCCTCATTATATATTCAATTCCCTCGTATATATTGTATTACATAGAGAAAACATAAGCAAATCTGATTATTTTAATGACTTTTAAACAAAAGAACTGGATCAAAACCAAAATAGAAAACCGAATAAACCGAACTATAAATGAACCGTAAACCGGAATGCTAACCCCCTAGTTAAAATTTCGGGCCATTTGTTTCCAATAATGGAACCAACAATAACAAAAAAATCAATTAAACCAAATCTGCGCATTATGATTCCACTAACATACCCAAGTAATAAAACGATCCAAAAAGTTGACCAACAAGAACAATTGAGATTCTTGGTTTTTGTCGGTTCTTGATTTCTTGTTTTATATTTTGTGTTGATATTCCGTTAGAGTTTGTGTGAATCTAAGGAGAAAGAAACTTCGTAATTCTTATGCCTTTTTAATCTAAGAATTAGTAGAGTTTAGATCACAATTTGAACCACTTATGCTGCTTATAAACGTGCCTATAGTTATTTTAGTATAATTTTTTTTGGAAACTAGATCTAGAGCTTGATGAAATTGTATCAGAAGTGAGACTATCAATATATAGCCATCTTCACAAGTTAAATCTAACCGATTCAAAATGTCTTTTTCAAGGTTATAAAATTCGTTGTAATTTAAAAATATATATAAATATAATCTTTCAAATTCGGATCCAAAATCAAATTGTCTAGTTATCTCCTAGTGTGAACTAGATTTCACAAAAATGACAACTTATTTTCTGTGAATCTGTTGTCTTAGGAACTTATTGTTGAGATAGAAGAAGAAGATCAGAGGAATCTCAAGCTAAAAAGTTAAGTCTCTCGTGCAAACATTGTCTACCAGACAAGTGAAAAGTGTTCATAAATGAACATTTAAATTAATACATTTAAGTTAATACAATCGAATCCTAAAGCCACAATGTATTCTCAACATGATCATGAATGGGAAATATGCGAATACAATAGCGAGGCTCATTCATTTTATTCGGTCTAAAATCTTTGATTTCAACTCTTCTAAAGCTGTTTTGCTTCATGTTATAGTAGTAAACATAAAATGACTTGTCACTGTAATTATAATATGGAGTCACAAAGATCTCTTCAGCAGAGGTTACACCTGAGAATTTATTCATCCAACCTCCTAACAACTTCAATGGGTACACAGGCAACCAAAAGATAATTCTCGACCATTCTTGAAGTTTTGCGTTGTCCCTAATCCATATACTTGTATCTTCTTCGGTACAACATATGCATCCTAACTTACCTAGGTAGTTTACTAGAGTCCCATGATAACGAAAAGAAGTTATGAATGCTTCTGGAGCCCACACATGATCAAATTTTTCGGACATAATGTTGAAACTCAAAAGAAAAGTTTGGTTATCTATTAGTCTATTAGCTCCAAAGTATATAGTCCCGTCAATGCATACTGACAATGTGAAAATTGGGTTGAATTTCTCATTCTCATTCACATCAATGCCTTGGATTTTCCTCCAAGATTGCCCTCGTTCCAATGTGAAAACATAATAAGTTAGCTTCCAAAGAGAGAGGTCAAAGATAATGTTCAACACTTTGTATTGATTCATGATAGGGTCGTATCCAAAATAGTTAAAATATTCTAATTTCTCAGAAATGTTCACAATCTTAATTAAGACTGACACATGTCACAATCCGGAAAATTATATTAACACACATTCTGCTTTATATAATAAAATTACATAGAGAATCCGAGTCTTTACATATCAAATGCTGAATTTTTTTTACTCTTTAAGGAGAACAGATCCAACCAAAAACGACTGTGCAAAGACAAAAAAATGTACAAGAGATACAGAGAAGACTCACTGATGGACCATTAGCCATAAGTGGAGCCATGAACGAGACAGTTAGAGAGCATCACATAGAGTTTAGGACAGAACATTTAAACTTTCTGGAAAGTAAACTTTACAACCTTTAGGGAACACAAGACCAGCTTCACTACAACTTACTTCTGTCACATGTGGAAGAAACCTTAAATCTAGATACTCCAAGGAACTACATCTCTCCAATAGCTTCCCTATTCCTCTTACTGTAACCTTTGAGCAATGACTCACCTTTAAAACCTTCAATCCCAAGACTTCATTACTCTCCAAATCCAATAAAGCAATGTCTGTGAAAAAACAGCAATTGATATCAAGAGCTTCCAAGTTCTTGCACTGTTTCAGAATATAGCTAAAGGAAATATCAGTTATTCTCGAACACCAAACCATCCTCAAACTCTTGAGACTATCTTGGCAAGAATCTACAAGTACTTTAATAGATTCATCAGAGACATCTACACATCCATTACCGATTACAAGAGTTTCCAGATTCTTACAAAACTGCGCAAGAGCCAATATAGATTTTTCCCCAACTAAACCACATTCTAGCAATTTAAGTGTCTTGAGAGAAGATCCACAAGTTTTCACCACACTTGAAACTCCATCATCTCTTACTTTTCTACAATGACTTATATCCAAACTTTGAATCTTTTTACATCCTTTCACAAGACAAATAAGGCCTGAATCAGTGATGTTGAGGCAACCTTTAAGTCCAAGCGTCTCTAGATCATGACATTTCTCAGAGAGTGAGCTTAGTGAGTTAATAGTTATCAAAACACAACCTGCTAGATGCAATGTCCTTAGATCACGACATCCGATTGCGATAGCTGATATTCCTTTATCTGTGATATTACTACAATATGATACATCTAGAGATTGAAGTAAAGAAAGCCACCATCCAATTGTGACTAATCCATTATCTGTAATACCTTTACAATTGTGTAGATTGAGAATTTTGATGGATTTGAATCCATCTGCGACGCAATAGAGTTCGAGATCAGTGATACCTGGATAACCAGATCTTGCTAATGACTGAGAAAAGTCTAGTTCGACGATTTGAGTGAACCTAGAGGCGGCACGGCTGAGCAAATGTGAACCAGCTTGTGCTGCTAGTTTCTTCCGGTTAATGCTCTGCAAATGTAGCCACCGTTTGCAAACAAGACTAAACACGTCCTTGTCCTTGTTGCTATCTAGCCTCAACAATACTAATTTCAGCAAGTCATCAGTTAAAGCATCGTTGATGCAGATTGAAGACATGATCAGAGAGAGACAAGATCAAATTAGGATTAAGGCTACTAATAGTTTATGAATTTCCCTTAGGGATTATGAAAGTATAAATACAGAGTTTCAGAGTTGTTACAGATAAAATAGGAGAGAATCTCTACAAGTGATAACAACTATTAACAGAAAACTCTTTGAATTTTGAAAAGATAAATTTCATTATCCAATCTCTCCCTCTCTCTCTCTCTCTCTTAAAGGAGCATGATGAGCCTTAAAGGATCGTGTGGTATAAGAAAAGCAACAGAGATTTTGGGGAAATCAAGTAAAAGGTCATCATCATTGTCATGATTTGGTCAATATGAGACACTCAAACAACAAAAGTCAACGACTTTGAGATGGGGAGAGAGTTGGAGCCATGTCATTTGGAATTATATTATATATTATTAATACATCTAATAAGGGTTCATTACAAAGTATCAATCCCTTTGTACAAGATCAAAGGAGTGTGAATACAAAGAAGCCATCTCAAAAGTACCTTGGAGTTATAACTGTTGATGATTTTGACTTCTGGTTCATGGGATTCTTGAGCTATCAGAAAGCTTTCAACTGTCTTGAGCAAGCACTTTCTTTGAGGTTTGAGCAATAACAAGCAGAAGGTCGAAGATGAAGATACTTCATTTCTACTTTGACCTGTTTTTCAATCAAAGATTGTTAGCAGAGAGAGCTTAGACAAGATTAGACAAGATTGTACAAACTCTTTTCTACTTTAACAAAAGAAAATCAAAGAGCTTCATTGAGGACAACAAAAGTTTTAAGAGAATCAGAATTTTCATTTATCACATGCTGAACCTTCTTTTACTTTCTAAGGAGAAGCATATCCAACAAAAACTACACAGTGCAAAAGCAACTAAAGAGCCAACACAATTAATATATAATGCACAAAAATGTACAAGAGCTTGAGTGAAGACTCACTGGTAGACCATAAGCCATGAGTGTGCCCATACATGAGACAGACAGAGAGATCATAACATCAAGATCAAAGCAGAACATCTGGTTCGGTTAAACTTCTCCAAAAGTTAACTTTACAACATTTTGGTAACTTGAGGTCAGCTTCACTGCAATTTACTTCTCTGTCACATGTGGAAGAGACCTTACATCTATATTTCTACAGTTGCTAACTTGATAATCCTTTATCTAAGAGCTTTCTGCATTATGATAAACAAAGACACCTTCCAGTTGAGGCCAACCCACTATCTGTAATACCCGTTCTCAGAATTCAAACAATCTAAGAATACTAATAGAAACCTATCATCCATATGGTGATTATTCCACCATCATGAATCATAACAACACATAAGCCATATATATTCAGAAGCCAAGTTTGACCAAAAAAAAAAAATATTCAGAAGCCAAAAGAGGCACTAGGAAGTTCAGAGAGAACATATATACCAATACAAATGACCCAATGATGTTACTATATGAGTTTAGATAAGATAGACAAACTCTTTCTTTTTTGCTTAAACCTTTTGTTATTCATTAGTACAAGAACTAGAGATTGAATATATTAAGCTGATCTCCCTGATTCAACAATCCCCTCATGCACGAGAACACTTCAAAAGAAGAAGCAATAGAGAGACAAAGTACAATGGGATACATTACAAGAAGCTTTGAGATCCATATGATTAATCTTACCATAAAGATAACAACGAGGCTCCAGATGAATGAAGCAAATCAAAGAGCTTCATTGATTACAACAAAAGTTTTATAGGACAAACACTGCTTCAATATTGTATTACATAGAGAATCAGAGTCTTCAAATAGCAAATGCTGAACCTTTTTCTCTCTCTAAGGAGAAACAGACCCAACCAAAAACACACACACAGTGCATAGCAACTGAAGAGCTGCCACAATCAAAATATTCAATGCTTACAAATGTACAATAGATAGAGAGAAGACTCACTGATAAACCATGAGTGTGTTCATATACAAGACAGGTAGAAGAGATCACACAGAGTTTAGGACAGATCAGAAATAAACATTTGGCTCTGTTAAACTTCCCGGAAAGTAAACTTTACAACCTTTAGGGAACTCGAGACCAGCTTCACTGCAAATTTCTTCTGTAACATTTGGTAGAAAACTTACATCTAGATACTCCAGGGAACTGCATCTCTCCAATAGCTTCCTTATTCCTGTTACTGTGAACTTTTCGCAGAGACTCACCTTTAGAACCTTCAGTCCCAAAACCTCATTGCTCTCCAGATCCAGTAAAGCAGTGTTTGTGAAATAACAGCAATTGATATCAAGAGCTTCCAAGTTCTTGCACTGTTTCAGAATGTAGCTAAAGGAAATATCAGTTAATCTGGAGCACCAAACCATCCTCAACTTCTTAAGACTGTCTTTGCACGAATCTACCAGTACTTTGATAGATTCGTCAGAGATTTCTATGCTTCCCTTACCGAGTACAAGAGTTTCCAGGTTCTTGCAAAACTGCGCAACAGCCAATATGGATTTGTGCCCAACTAAATCACATTCCAGCAATTTAAGCGTCTTGAGAGAAGATCCACAAGCTTTCACCACACTTGAAACTCCATCATCTCTTACCTTTCTGCATTCACTAATATCCAAACTTTTGATCTTTTTGCATCCTTTGACAAGACAAGTAAGGCCTAAGTCACCGATTTTGATGCAACCTTGAAGTCCAAGCGTTTCCAGATTATGACATCTCTCAGAGAGTGAGCTCAGTGAGTTATAGCCTATCAAAACACAACCAGCTAGATGCAATGTCCTTAGATCACGAGATCCGATTGCGATAGCTGATATTCCTTTATCTGTGATATTACTGCAGTATGATATATCCAGAAACTGCAGTAGAGAATCCCTCCATACAATTGAGGCCAACCCATTATCTGTAATACCTGTTCCCAAAAGTCTAACAGTCAAACTCATTACCAAAATCCAGAAAGAACATCCAGAGCAATACAATGACCCAAGGATGTTATTATATGAGTTCATAGTTCCTCTTTGACGAGGGTCTCTCAAGCTAATAGACCTCTTTCACCAGATATGAAACACAAAGAGATTAGAAAAAACAAGAAGTCTTTGTTGTTCAGTCCACAAATTTACCTCTACAATTATGAAGATTGAGAACTCTGAGGCACTTGAATCTACCGACGGAATAGAGCTCGTAATCAGTGAGATAACCAGACCCTGCAGATGACTGATGAGATAAGTTCAATTCGACGATTTGAGTGAACCTGGAGGTGACACGGAAGAGCATGTATGAAGAAGCACTCCCCGCCAGCTTCTTCCGGTCAATGCTTTGCAAATGTAGCCACCGCTTGCAGACAAGACTAAACGCGTCCTTGTCCTTGTTGCTATCTAGCCTTGACAATACCATTCTCAGCAAGTCATCGGTTAAAGCATCGTTAATGCAGATTGAAGCCATGATCAGAGAGAGAGACAAGATCAATTATTAGGATTAAGGCTACTATGAAATTAAAAATCTTTATCCAATCTCTCTCTCTCTCTCTCTGTCTCTCAAGGTCTCATCATTGAACACTTCCAATGATGGTTTATCAAGTTTTGGTCAATATGAGACACTTAACCAACGAAAGTCAACGCCTTTGAGATAGGGAGAGAGTTGGAGACATGTTTTTTTCTTTCTCCTGTCATTCATTTGGAATTATATTATAAGATCATAGAAAGATATAATGTAATATACAAAATCAAGATAATATGTTATGTTCTTCCTAAAATCAAGTCCCATGTAGTTAGAAGAGAGAAAAAGATGTAACTTTGCCCTAAAATCATTAGACATATCACCAAATTTAACCTAATTCCCAAAATCATCAAATGGATTTAACAGAAGAAGCAGAACATAGATACTACACTAAAAATCCAGATTATAATGTGAGAAAATTACCAAATTAAGCGCCATTAGCTCATTCATACTCAAAGGGTCGTCAGTGTTTGCTAAAACCCTTAGCTTTGTTAACTGTTGTTATTGCAGATTCTTCCTTTCAGATTGATTTTGCCGGATTGATTCCGGTTTAATTTGGTTCACTAAACCGGTTAGAAGCAAACAGATTAATAAAGCCCTTCTCTGAAAAATGAGCCCAAGACTGTGAATCACTCTTGTCTTCTAATCTAATCCTCCATAGCCTTTAATTCGAAGAGATTTTGGTGATAAAAGTGGGACGATCTTACAGTAGATTCTTGCCAATCTGGTTCGATTCCTTTTTGGGTTTCTTATAGATAAGGTTTTGGTTTAAAGGTTGAAGCTTCAACCTTCAAACCATAGTAAGCTTCAACCTTTAAACCAAAACTTATCCATAAGCTTCAACCTTACAACCATCTCCAGATCCAAAAGAGCATCTTCTTTTGCTGATTACTCTGAATAGAAACCAAAAAGTAACGAAATTTGAAAGCTTTTAGTGATTTAAAGAAACAGATTCATATAAAGCAGAGCCACAGGGGGTGATTTCAATGTCTCATAAGAAATTTAGTGAAGTTAGATCTTTTAGGGCTCTTAGAAGAACAAAATCAATTTCAAATGTCTAAAGTGTTTAGCTTTTGCTTGTTTTGAGAACTTATAGGGAAAGATATTGACAGGAGCTACTATTGGTTTAGCCATAGGTGGAGGAGCTTATGTGAGTACTGCAGATGGTATTTACTTAATAAAAGCTTGAGACTTTACATTTATCTTTGTCCTTGTAGTCACTTTTGAAGGAATCACACTGTTTTGACCTTGTGTATTGACATTAGCAAAGGTTGTTAATCCTTTCTTTGCTCTTCTTGATGCTGAGTTTGCACATAAGCTAGCTGTTTCCGCTGCTGCTCGCGGTTGGGTACCTAGAGATTAGAGACCTGATCCTCAAATCTAGGACTTGAAGGCTTGCTAGGACTTGGATTTGGCTGTTCCACAAGAAGGCAATCCGAAACCACGCATCTTTCGTTTACCTCAAGATGGGTGAGAATCTGAAATCCATTCCTCAACAAAGCTGAACTAAACCACTCATAGTATTCACATTTTGGATGATTACTTGGTACAAACTTCTTATCGAGCTATATCGAACATTCATTTGATCTAATGTGTTCATATAATTCTCTGATCTCTCTACACTCTACAGGTAATCAATCAATGTTTCATCACCTAATACAGCAGGGCTACGTATGTTTCAGGGAAGGAAACAGTTAAAAGATCTTGTAAAGAAAGTTCAAGCTGCTCAAGATGAGATGCAATGGGGGTGATGAAGGTCCTCCTCCTCTTCTTGTTAAGATATCTCCTGATCTATCTAGAGGAGAGCTTGAAGATATTGCAGCGGTAACGAAACACATTCTATACTTACTAAGTAAATGGCTCTCACAAGATTGTGTAATGATTTGTATAGGTCTAGTAACTAGTAAGCATAGAAAATGTGTAACACCCCTGACCGAACCTGCTTCTGGGTTCCGATACTCTCTCGACTTGTGTGGCTTTCACCTCAATCTGATAATCTCATACGAGACTTTTCAGTAGATTGCTCGTGTATAAACACACTTAACTGTGAAATTCTCTCTAAACCGATGATCAGTGTTTTGGTTAAATAGATAATCAAATTGATTATCTAATATATTTTCATGAACCATCATCATTCATCTATAAACCGGGATTTTACATAATGTCTAAAGACTACATTCGCAAAGTTAAATATCTTATTAGACCAAAATCTTGAAACATTTAATGTCAAAAACTCAAAACATCTCTTAGTTATAAGCATATTCATTGATACTAATATTCTCGTCTATTTGTTGCAATAGGAGGAACTGGTGAGCTGCTTAGTAAGGGATGGTTTCAAGTCAATCCGGGAAGCTATTGGTGCAGACCACAGATGATAAAAACTCAAAGAGCATTACGCAGATGAAAGATTCTTGCTTCTTAAACAACAAAGAGAAGTTGTATTTAATTTCATTGATTTATGACCGTAACGAAACAGCCCGGTTAAAGATCATAAGAACCATCAAACTAAAAAAAATGTTGTTTTAGAACTTATTTGAGCCTAAAGTTTTGATGTCCATTAGTCTAGAGTTTCCCAATTGAGTATTAGTGCTTATTTATAGGGCTGGGCAAAATATCCGTTATATCCGATCCGATTCGATATTTGCCTCGATCCGAACCGAAAAGTCCGGATATCCGTAACTATTCAAAGCAAAGCAAATATTAAAATTAATTATCCGTATAAAACAAAGCAAATAGCAAATACTAAATTTCAAAAGACCGGATATCCGATTCGCTCCGTATATTACATATATACTACATATATACATATTACATCATATAGATTTATATGTTTTTCACATACCCAATATATAGAAAACTTAAAAAGAAAAACATAAATAGAAATGATGGGTGTAAAAGTTCATACAAACTAATAAATACTAATGTAGAAATGATAAAATGGTTTACATAACAGTGGAAGAAGATATTTTCTTTAATGTCCTTTACTATTTACAAAAATGAAACAGTCGTTTTCT
>OVAV01001085.1:1712-14519 GCA_900406375.1 Iberis amara | reverse complement strand
ACATAATACCGCGTGTAACGCGGGTGAAATTCTAGTTTATAATAATACACTAAGATAGTTCCAAATTTTGCATCATTGGAAATGACNCACACACACACACACACACACCCACACCCAAACACACACACACACACACACACACATATATATATATATATATATATATACTATATGTTTTAAAAATGTATTTAATTTATAATAATTTTTAATATTTGAGATGAAAACAACATGGTAAACATCGAATAATAATTATATGTTAAAAAATAGTTACATAAATAGTAAAGGTAAACTCTTGAATGCATGGCCACAATATTTATGATATCTTACACAAGATACATCTACATATTTCTATTACTACTTAATATTCATAAAATATAAATCATACAATTATTTTATTTTATATTGATTAAATTAAAATTATTTCAGATCAAAAGTTTATGAAAATAGTAGATAAGTACAATGGGCGTATTATATGTAGGTAGGATACTATGATGAAAAATAAGTTTTATGAATAATTAGGGTTGGTGATAAAATGAAATGCGAAATTTGTTAAGATCTGAATTTTAATAATTTGCAAATGATCAGTGAAGAAACACGTAGTAGTAAGTAATACAAATATATTATATTTTGTGACATCAAGTATATAAATTTGGCTAAATAGTTTTTGACAATAATATCAAGTATAAAATATGTGTTTAATGTTTGTTACAAATTACCTAAATTTACTATTTAAATAGATTTGTATACGTCAACTGATATCACAAATACAAAATATTGTATGTTCAACTATTAATGTTTCATGTGAAATTGTTTCTTTAAATATTTAAATATTTTTGTTAAAATCAACAACATAGGTTTGGATTAATATTATTAAACAGTAATATTAAGTATCGAATGTGTTGTATATTTGTTTTGAATTACCTTTTTTAAATACTCAGATAGGTTTGTACATGTCAGCTTATATCACAAATATACACAATCATATATTCGACACTAATTTATAATTAATGATTTAAAATAAAAATAAATTACAATGTAATATAATTTAAAAAAGAGAATATACAATAACTTAATTTGAATAATAATAAATAATAAAATATAGAAAACGCAAAACGAAAGATTATATCAAATACTCATCAAACCTACATAAAAATTAATATAACTAATCAAATAAGCATAAAACAAAATAGTTATATATATATATACATGTAAAATAAATAATACCTATAGTTTTTGTAGATGGTCGTGTGAAGGATAAACACCGATCAACAAAAGGCACAACTCAATAAACCATCGACGACAAACATTATCGATTACGTAATATTGTGTAAAACCTGAATATGAGAATATTTATGGTATTAGTTATATAAAAAAATATTTATTTTGATAATGATAATATCAATTATTGATAAACATATGGATATACTAATAATGAATATGTAATACGATATAATCGTTAATACCCAATATTATGTTATTTGATACATATAAATATAATTTATATATATATATATATATATATATATATATTTGCAATTAGAATATTTTAAATTTTTACATATAAACATATAAGACATAATAATTATATTATATTTACAAAAATATGTATATACATAAATATATATACGGTTTTAAATACTAACATATAGAATAAACCAAAAATTAGTGTTGTCAAAGTAGAATATGTAATTATGATTAATAAGTAAATAATGGAAATTGCATGGGATAACATGGTTACCTTAAAGATTAAAATCGATTGGACATAAAGTGTTATGAAAACCTGATGCATCCACATTCTATATATAGAATTCAACATAAATTTTAAAAGAAAACCTACAAAAATAGATATTATATTTAAAATCAATAAATAAATAATCATATATATAAATGTTTCATAAGATATCAAGATCACATATAAATATAACACTAAATATATAAAAAATGTTATAATTACGTAAATTGATAAAATGATCAAAATACATATAATTATCACATAGTTACCTTCAGATTTAAGAGTTTCGATCGAATATAAACCGATAAAAGAAGTTCTTGACATCCACTTATGATGTACGGAGATCCATATAAATTGTGACAAAAAACCTACAAAAAATAAATAAAAACAAATATTTTTAGTAAAATCTATGAGCAGAGGAAGAAGAAGAAGAAGAAGACAATCGAGAAACTTACCTCCGCATACGTGTGTAACTGGTTCGGAAGTGCATCCATACTATCAAACCAATCTCTTATATTAAACACTACATAGATCATATACAAACCAAAACCAGTTATGAACAAATAAATATAAAAGTTAAGAAACTCTTAATAATCAAAAAAATTGTTTAGGTTAGGTGTATACACATCAATCAAAAAACATTTAAAATCTTTTCCATAACATATCAGAATAATAATAAAATAAACAATTTAAATTACAATGCAAAAACAGTTTGTATTTAGGACCTCTAACGATCAATTGACTGGAGATTCATATTTAGTTTTTGCAATTGCAAATTTAAAACGTGATCGTATAAGATTATTCTGACCATAATTATGGCAAAAAAATAAAATAAAAACTTCCGTTGAAAATAATAAAAAATCGAATTTAACTATAAAAATAGAGACATAAAAAGCAATCTTTACAAGTTGTGAGGATGGGATAAATGAGTTTAGGATGAAAAGAGAACTCTATTTATAAGGTTAATATAAGAATATTTAGAGAGAATATGCCATAATAATATATGAGTTGATCTCTTCGTAAAGATATTATTTTAAATATTCTAGAATATATATAAATATATAAACTATATAAATTTTGAAATTAGCATGCCATGCAGGCAATGAGATTAACACATGTCGTTAAAAAATATTTCTAGATATAAAAATCGAGATCATTATGCCACATATGCAGACTTAGGTATTGTTATTATGGCACATAGGTGAATTAATGGCAAAATTGTAAATAGGTCGAATTTATTAAACCTAAAAGAGTAATTTCATGTGTCAATATTAAACACGGTTCCGATACTTAAGCAAAACGACTCTGTATTTGATATATTAGATAAGATAAAATTAATTCATATTTTCATGTTAGATAATTAAATATTTCTCAAATGTTTAGCAGAATCAGACATTTGATCGGGTAAAAGATAGCGTTTTATATATTTTCGTCCAATATTTTTGAGGATAATCCATAAAATAAAGTTAGAAGCAATAGTGAACCCTAATAATTGGATCGACATCAATTAAGGCCTTTTTCCTTTTCTCCAAGTCGACCCAGAAGTTAGTGGATACTGGATGGAGCATTAGGGTTCATCTTCTTTCACTTTTATTTTCATCACCAGAACGCTTCATCATCATCTGTGAGGCTGCAAGCGAATTTTGGGATCGAAAGTTTGAGATTCTATTCTTGATCAAGGTAAAAATCAGGTCACACAAAGATTTTCGTCTTGTTTTTATGTCTTTTTAATAAAGAGTAACATAGAAACGTTTTTTAACCATAGAACTTTACTTTTTATTGATTAGAAAAACATAAATAATTTAATCATTATGGAGTTAAAAAAAAAAAAAATTTAATCATTATGAATGATTATAATACTATTCAAATATTATTCATGCTAATAATATTAGGACTTTACTTATGAAGCAACACATAACCTTCATAACCGAGAGACTGTTGGATTAACTTTTAGAAAAAATTATGAGTTATATAGTCACTGGAAATTTTTTAGGTTTTCTTAAAGGTATTTAGAGGGTTTGAGACCTTCTGTTTCGTTTGGTATATTTGTCCAAATTCGAATTAGATTTTTTCCGATTTCGTTTCTAATGGGGTATAGTAAAATGTTTATGGTGACATGGTTATAAGTTAATGAGAGATTTATCTTTACTTTCTCTTTTTCGATTTTGGCTATTTTCCTGTTTACTGTAATGGGTATAAAAGATTAAAGAGAAAAGATTTTTCCTTGTTTTGATTATGTGTTTATAGGTTCTGATTTTATTAGTGATTAGTTAAGATAAAGGCACTCATAGCAGAACCAGCTATATAAGTATAGAGTACTGACGATGGGAGCAGTAGAGGTTCTAACTGATCCTTCAAGCCTATATGATGCGGACTATGTGGGCAATGTTGGTTTTTCTGACACGGATTTGGTGCATACCGTTAGAAATGCCCTTGCTTTGGTTCAAACTGTGAGTGTTGTTGCATCTTTCCTGTGTTTGCATATACATATGTTGATGCTATTTGTGGTATGATTTTTGATTATGCCAGGGGGAATTAGATCTCTACAATGAGCTTGTTGGAGTTATGCACATCAAAGAATTTTCAGATTCTGATGCTGTGGCACAGCTTGAGGTGTGTCCTATTCTTTGTACTAGAATCAGTTCCATGTTTGCTAAAGTGTTTTCCATTTTCTTTTGTTTTGGCAGTTAGTCCTGAAGGCTCTATCAGGCTCTGTGGCTTGCATAGATATAATTCACCATCAAAAGCTTCTTTCTGCGGTAAGTTTCTGTCTGTTGCAATAGCTTGGATTAAACTAGTTTAAGATGAATCTCCATCCCAATTACTGTATTTCAGATTTTTGGAATGACATTATGGGACCACGGAACTGATGTTATGGATGCAATTGTGAGCCTACTCATATCACTGGTACACCACTCAACTGCTGATTGTTATTTTATCTGGATGTGAAGGTAGACTATGTGTTTTGATTTTTGTTTTCTTCTTTCACCCACAGGCTGCTAGTAGTGGAAAGTATCTGGACTCTTCTCTTAATATGCTCGTCAGCAATTTCCTTCCACCTTCGTTTGTAATGAAGAGATTTTCGCAACCCCGTGTAATCAACAAGAAGATAGAAGTTCTTTCTCGGGTTCATGAAGCTCTTCTTAAAATCTCTATATTGGTTCCTCTTGCTCCCTCAAGATTAATGCCTATTCTCTCCCATAAAATGCCCAGAAACCACAAAAAGGATGACGTGAGTCTTTCCTTTTTGGTAAATTTTTTGACAATAAAGTGGTAAAGCTCAACTATCTTATCCGTCGCCTTACTTACAGGTAATCGAGATATATGTGGAGAACTTGTTAAAGTTGGAGAATAGCTCAATCGGGCAAGTTGGTAGCAGCATGATTCTTATGATGGTGATGGAGAGGCTGCGAGATTTGGATGTAAGTGGCCGAATATATATTTATGCAAATGAAACATTTAAGTAACATGGTAAGGGAATGATACCAATGTTGTCATCATCCTTGTAGTTGGAGATTGGATGGGATGATATACAACAAGATGACTCTAGTAGAGGCATGTTTGATATGGAACTTGAAGATGCAGTTGAAGACACTATGAATGAAGAAGATGAGGTAAGACTCAGTGTTTATTTTCAATAGTATTGTTCTCTTTTGGCATATGAGAGGCTGGACTTTAGATATATGGATTGCAGGATAAAGCAGGTGGAAATCAAGTTTCTGAGTTGTTGGACAAATTGATGGTCAAATTTTGTGAGCATCTTGAATCATGTCAAAATGTTGGTCGTTTGGATCAGGTATGGAACTAAATAGTACCTTGTTTACACATTCATGTACTCTCATGAATCTTCTTTGCCTATGTGATAGGTGTTTGAAAACCTCTTTGAGTCATTTGAGAACTTCATTCTGAATACATACAAATCAAAATTCTCCCAGGTTTGGCCACATCACTCTTATACATGACCCTGGACGCATTCTAGATGAGATTGTCTGAGTTTAGAATTGCGTTTTGCAGTTCCTGATGTTCTATGCATGTTCACTGGATCCTGAGAATTGTGGTGTGAAATTCTCGAATAAGCTGATGGATATTTTTATATCCAGAAGCAAGCCTCGACCTACTAGGCAAGTTTCACTATGTCCTTGATGCTCCTCATTATCTGCAAGATATGCTCATTTAACAGATTGTGGCTTTTGTTTTTCTGAAAACAGGATGAGTGCGGTGGCTTATCTAGCTAGCTACTTGGCTCGTGGAAAGTTTTTGCCTGTTTCCTTTGTGGCTACCATGTTGAAGAGGTTAAACCTTATATAGATCTAATTGAGAGTCTTTAGTTTTGCTGTTTGTATTGATTCTGAGAATATTAGGTTGGTAGAAGAGTGTGCCGATTACTGTAGAACTTGCAATGAAGATGATATGAGACCTGAAACACATCAGATTTTCTATGCTGGATGCCAAGCGATCATGTACGTGCTCTGCTTCCAGATGAGATCCATCCTCGATGTTCCTCGCTTTCGCTCCTCCCAACTTATTATACCATTGGAGTCAATTCTATTGCACAAGCTAAATCCACTGATGGTGAGCTATATATCCCATCCGATTCGAAAGTATCATTATTCATATTAAACATTTGTGTATTGGGGATATAGGTATGCCTTCCATCTGTAGTTGAAGAGTTCCTTAGACAAGCCAAAGCTGGTGGTCTTTTCATAGTCTCAGATTCCTTCATTTTCGATGGGCTGCTTGATTCGGAGTTATCTCGTGCTTTTGGTGGGTGTGAGAGGCTTGATACATTCTTCCCTTTCGACCCTTGCTTGCTCAAAATCTCTAACAGGTACCTTCACAATTCTTTTAACCTCTTACTCTGTTTTTCTCTAATGGTGCTTGTTTTGACTTCCCTTTCCTTGACTGATTTTGAAGTTTCATATCCCGGAATTTCATCTACTGGTCAATGGTGAGAGCGACTTATGATGAAGATGATGATGATGATGCTGAGATAATTGTGAACGGAGATGATGAGGAGAGCGATGAAGAGAATGAAGCTGACATTGATTACGTCATGAACAAGATGCCCATAACGCCTAAGCACTCTTTCAAGAACAAGATGGAAACAGAGAGACTTTTGAAGATGCCTTCCACCATTAGACCTCTACTAGTGCCTAGTTATGATGAACTTTAGTCTTATATAGTACAGAGTTTTACCAATTAGGACTGGAAAAAAAACTGTAACTGAAAAAACCGAACTTTAATCAAAGTGATTCGGTTAAACGAACTCTAATTAAACCGTAATTAACCATAATTACCAGGGATGAACGGTTTATTAGTGTCCGCACATGTAGCTAGTTGGTTTATCCGTTCACACACATATGGATCGTGCCGTTAACCACTTGCATTCTTTAATTTTTTTAATTTACATACCTCACTACAAAGTGGTATCTTATAAATGCATTGACTATTACAACATTAACTATTCTGTTAACATGGATACTTCACGTGTACATTATACTGGTGTCTATAAGAAACGCTATCTTTTTACAGAACTAAAGTGACAAATTTTAATGTCAAAACGACATCGTTAACTCATTTTAACGTCAAAACGACATCGTTTATCCTTTACTCATCATGCGGGTTTTAATAAGTAAACGATGTCGGTTTGGCATTAAAATTTGTCATTTTAATTTTGTAAAATAATATCGTTTACTTATGGCCACGTCAGCGTTAGAGTCATCCACGTTAACGGAATAGTTAACACTGTAATAGACAATGCATTTATAAGAGAGATTCCGTAGTGGAGTACGAAAATTCAAAAATTAACGAATATAGATAGTTAACAGCACGGTTCATATGTACAAGAACGGATAACCCAACTAACTACATGTGCGGACACTAATAAGAGTTTCTCTAATCTATATTGTGATTTGTTTCCTTCAAATACTTTGTTACAAATATAGTTGTCTCGGCATTTAATTGCCTCATAGCAATATATAAATAGGAGGTTACCATGCATGAAAATGAGTTTTGAAATCATATTTTTGATCTAGATTTCTAAACTTTTGCTGATCTAATTAAACTCGTTGTTATATCTACAAACACCAAGTTATGTCGACTTTGTGATTAATTTAGATTTTCTTATAAACTCAAATTTAAATAAAGAATTTTTTTGAAGAAAACCTATAAATCAAATTAAACTAGTTAATCTACGTACCTTGATACAACAATGGTGTATATCTTAAATTGGAGAAGCAACAGTAGTTATGCTAGAAAAAACATATATTCTAGTTTGCTTAATTTGTTGGTCCGTTTTTCATCTATATCAATTCTTAGACGCTATGGATTTCTTGCTACTAGGATTAAGAATAAACAATATGTAGATTATTTAAACATTACTCATTATCTTATATTGTATACTTGTTTCCTTTTGTTTTTTGTTATAAGAAACTTGATTAATCATGTTATTAGAATACTAATAACTTACACTAGATATTAGTTCTAAGCTTCGGTTACATTCCACCACAAATGGTTCCTATTAACAACTATCCAAAATCTAAGAGCAATTAGGCTTATATAAGCACTTGAACAGTTTCAAATCTCTCTCTCTCTAGACAACTAATACTAGAGTCATTCACACCAAACTAACTTGAAAATATTCTTACTAGCTGATGCACAGATCACATTGTTGCTTTGATTTCTCAACATCTCTTCTTGCGCCAACACATTCCCTTCCTTCAAAACAATGGAGAAAGAGATCATTATACTTCAAACACTAAAAGATTTACAAGTCTCAGGAAAAAGCAAGAAGGCTTACTAGTTGAGAATAAGCAGAAGCAAGAGATAAAAGTGTTGGATACATATCAAGAACCGCTATGGCGATTTCCTCAGTTACCTGTGAAACCTACACACCACAAAGGTTTATCGAAAGTTGCATAAGCTGAAAAAGAGGCTTTAACAGGTAACATAAAACAGTACCTGCATAAGCTGAATGGCGAAAACATCGCTGATTGTCATTTTATCGAGGTCTTGACACCTTTTGACAAAGCTATCAAAAGAAGAATACGAGGCTGCGACTTTGCTCTGGTCACAATTCACCAATGACTTGTAGTATTGGTGTATTGATTTAGTGAGATAACCGTATTTTCTTAGCGTCTCACCTAGCCCGTTTGTCCTCAACACATCAAATCCCTCTAGAATCTCCGTTGTGAAACAACTAGAAGCACATAAGATTGGTTCCAAATCTCAGAGAAAAATGTATGACTAATCAAGATCTTATGAAAACAGTTCTTACGCCGTTTTAATGCTTTCTGCTGCATCAGATTGGTTTGGATCTCCTTCGATAATGTATATCAGCTTCTTGAATCCCGATCTCTATTTATGAAAATGAGAACCAACCATCAACGAAACACGAAAGCAAGTAGGAAACTTAAAGAGAAGATAATTACACACACACCTGAAGTCTAAGTTTTTGGTCTCTATAGCGATTATCTCTAATCGAAGACCGTAGATCATCAATGTTCTTCCTTTCAACAATAAAGTCTAGAACATATTCAGCTCCAAGGCACTTATGCCTAGCAATCCAGATACAATCCCCAACTGGCAACCGTCTAACCTACAGATTCAATACAGTTTTTCCAGTTAATTTGTGAAAATTCGGAATCTTTTGACATATACTCAGGAAAACAAATGCAAAACCTCAATCTTGATCTTGAATTCAGAGCATATGTTATCAACTATTTTCCTGGATCTTGATCTGTAAATACAAAATTTATGGGTTTGAGTGTTATCAACAATAATAGTAGAGGAAGAGTAAATGTTCCAAGAACCTGGCAAACTGTTCTCGGTCATCCAGTATCAAGATCACCTGATATTCTTTCTCAAACGCTACTCCAAATGTAAGAGGAGGAAGGCATTGTTGAGTATTTGAAACTCTTTCGGTTCCATCATAAGGTAACTTTGTATTGTAACCATGAAACAATAAAGAACAAATAATACTGATTAGCAATCTAGTTGCTACTGACAATAGAAGATATAGCTAATGATCTACTAAACGCAAATGGTTACATACAGATGATGAGCAGGCTTTCAAAGTAGCAGTCGAACCGGATGAACATGGTTTTAAGGTGTAACCATCATTGGAAGAGCGGAACTTCTTAGCATGAGATTCTTCAAGATCAACTTGACCTGTAAATTTACATCCAACCTTTAAATAAGCACAAAGCAATACGGATATTAGATCATATGCTTGTACAAGAGCATACAAGTTTGAGTTCTAGAAGGTCCTGCTCTATCTTTTCTTCTATTTCGAGAGTCTGAGGAGGGATTGTAAACTTCTGTTTCATGAAGACGGCACATTACAGATAGCCAGAGAGTTCCTGGATCTTTGTCTTGAGATCTATCTGAAACCTCTTTGAATGCAGCAGAAACTTGTTCCTTAGAATAACCAAATGGTGTAAACTATTAAAGGAAACCAAAAACAAAATTAACACAGTATAAGAAAGAAAACTGAAGCTTCAAAATACTATTTGAGACCATACCTTTTCAAGAATATTACTTGGAATGGCATATGGTTGCTCTTCACTCATGGTACAAGGGGAGATGAAATTTTGATTAGGTGTTTTCTTTGCTTGCTCTACAGGGTCCATTTCATCATCGGATAAGATGTTAACCGAAGATAATCCAGATCGGGTAATACATTCATTCGCTACTTCTCGACCTTCATCTGTCAACATGTACCTACAAAAATAAAATCAATATCTCTTATGGTTCTCATCCTATTGATACACATAATACAACAGGCAGAGTCTTCAAAATGAGTTTTTTACTTTGCTGGGTTGCTAGATTTCACCACTAAACCCTTTTGTATAAGAGTTGTCATGCAACTCCATCCACTATACCACTCCCTCTTAGAGACTCCAAGTCCTGCTTTACCTTTTCCTTTCTCTGGCCTAGTCACAAGAATGTTAAAATAAATCAGAGAAAAGATTAGGTACAAACTCAACAGATTAGAGTTTAGGAACGTGATTGATACATACGCAACACCAGCGTGGGAGAGCCCACTCACGTCAGCAGCATCAATAAGCTCTTGTTTACGCATGAATTCATTACCATTTGTAGTCCCTCTGATAAATAAAATGATAAAGGTCCTGACTGAGGTAAATGAAGAGTAAGATTGCGAAGAAAACAAACTTCTAAAGTAACCTGTGCAACGTTATTAGTAATGCATAAGACACAGAGTTTCTTTGCGGCATATACTGTTTTCTTGCCTTGGTCTTTCTCCCTGAGCAGAATTACAAACAACTTTACATTGATACTTAATGTGAACAAAATGTGATCTTTGATACTGTAGAGACTAGAGACCATTACCAGTACAACTCTCAACTAAATCTTCTTGCTCCGTAGCCCCAGTATCAAAGTATCCTTTCACAAGCTTAAGCATCCATTTACCAAATCCCCTATGAAACAAATCCATCCAAAAATCAAGAAACAAACACTTAAGTGGATAAAAGCAAACACTCACTATCTGATTTGTTTTGCATTAATACTCAAAATTGGAGAATTTTGAACTAGAAACACACAAAAATTTGCAAACCCATTAACCCAGAACCAAGCAAGAACAGTAGAAAGACTCAACATTCTCCTTACTTGATTTGCGACAAATCTTTGAGTGTTTCAATGGGAACTTTAGCGTCGCAGACATTTCTATATGCTTTAAGAAATGTTCTTTCCAGATTTTCAGACAAACCCTTGGGATTATCTGCGTATTCTCGCTTCTTCTGCAACACATAATCAGCTAAACCTTGGTTCTCTGAACACAGTACCCTTCTCTCGTCATCCATCACCACTACCTCCAAGGTGTTTCAATCTATCCGAAGATCATGAAACTACTCGCAAAGGCTTAACCTTTCGTTCGCCGGAGAAGTAGAACAGCACTTTTAGGCGTTTTCTTGAGAATTTCAAAATTTGGGGATCCGACTAAACCACAGAAGTTACAATTCAATCAAGACCCTCCAGCTTACTCAGAGGGTTCAAGCAAGGGCGGTCCTATGTTGGGAGACCCACCTAAAACAATTACAGTATTATATATATATTAGATAAATGTTCGCATAAAGAAATTTGTTTTTATTATAATATTTATAAGTCGTATAATTAAGATTTATATAGACAACTTTATATTATGACATGTGTTTTGCTATTATAAATATATATTTGAAAGCAATAATTTAAATATACAAAACTGATTTGTATTATCTATGAAATTTGAGACAATTTTATCTAATAGTTCCAAAAAAATTCTATCACTTATATTTCTATATTTCTCTTTTAAAGAAAATAGTATATTTTATAGTTAATTTTTAAAAATAATTTAGTATTTTCTACTATATTTTTATATATTTTAATTATTATTTCTTTTTTAATAATTTTACATTACCGTATTAAATTTTGACAACTTTTTTTTTATGATACACAACAAATTTGAGAAAAATAGTTAAATTTTCTAGAAATGTTTGATACTTGATGATATAAGTTTTTTTTCACACTTGTCGAAATCTTAGTTAAATATGATACATGTCACAATCTGGTGAGTTATAATTTGATACATTCTGCTTCATATAATAAGATATATATATATATATATATATATATACCAAATTGTCAAAAATCAGTAATTTTAGTGGTAAATCTCTCATTAATGATAATACTAATTTCAAAATCAATACCATAAAACTGTAATTTTTAATTTCATATTTATAAATTTTATATTTTTATCAGGAGCGGTGTTTAATGAATAAAAACTGAGTCATTAGCTTCATTCCCCATATAATAATAAAAATTTTCGATTTTTTATTTCATAATTATACACTATTTTAGACTTTTGGCTATATCAACAAAAGTTTTATAGTGTGTGATAATAGTGACAACATTTACTTGATCATATATTTATTATATTTTTTCGTTCAATTTATTAATATCTTTTAAAAAGTCTAAAATCTAATAAATATATACGTTAAAGTTTATATATGAGAGTTTGGTTTTTAAATATTAGTAAAAAAATAAAACATTATATTTTGCAAGTTATCATATTTTAA
>OVAV01001084.1:0-14522 GCA_900406375.1 Iberis amara | reverse complement strand
ATTTATCCCGTGCACAGCACGGGACATCATCTAGTTGTAAAGGTTAAAGTACATTAAAACTTTGAGATAGAGTTGCACCGCCAATTGTAGGAATCGATAAGAATATCTACACCTATACTATAAACAAATATACAATGGTTTGTTGATCTTTATAATTAAGTAAAATTAAAAACTTTCTGCTGGCGAATGAGCTGCAAATTTCACTTTACGCTTAGTTGTGACGAAACTATTCGTTTCGTATTTCGTATCCCAATGATTTTTTTTTCTTTTTCTTTGTAACATTAGTATATTTTATTTCATCTTTCTCCCTCACGCGTGACTAACTGTTTAATTGATTATTGTTTTCACATTTGTTATATTTAAATACTTTGATCTATTTGTAATTCATTTGCTTTAGTTCTTCATTGTATGCTTATATATCAAGTAGTTCAATAACATATATGTTCAAAAACTAAAGCAAATTAATGATAATAAACATAACTATTTTGAAAGTATCATCTCTGTTATCTTGTTACTAGACCAAAAATTAGGTTACTAGGCTGATATGTAGTGGTTCAGAAATTAATTTGAAAAACAACAAAATTATTTATATGTTTTGACTTTCTGACACCATCTTCAATTGACTAAAAAAAAAATAATTTAGCAATAACGTATTCAGTAGGAACCAATCTTTGGTCTTGACCAATAGAGCAACTCTTCAACTAAGTGAAAACCACTAAATTTGGTCTCTTGAGATTGGTTTCTACTGAATACGTTATTGCTAAATTATTATTTTTAGTCAATATACACTTCCTTATTCTTTTTGCGGCTTAAATATATAAGTTTCTTAAATGATAAATATAGTCTTTTGTGTTAAACTGAACAAGTGTTTTTTTTACTTTATTTTTCTATATATAGTTATATAAAACTAGCATAGCTAATAAAAAGTGAAAGATATAGCTGGCATATGAAATAACCTAAGTTATTTCGTACAATAAAGGAATCGACAATAATTCGTGAGAATTGACCGACTTCTTTTCTCTCTCTATCACATAAATAATTAAGGCTTTCTGAATATATGGTTAGTATCGAATATAACATATTAATATTCTAATAATTATAATAAAGAGTTTGGTACATTTCGTTTATCGTGATAATTAGAAACAAAAAGGTATGAAATATAAGTGGTCGTGACTCATGCACGATGTTAATACATTGATTCATACCTAATAAGCTTTTCTATAAATCCCATATCCCAAAGTGCTTAATGTTCTTTCTAAAAAGTTTAATGTATATTCTTTTAATACCATGAAGTTGTATTTGAATTTTAGCCCTTTCGAACCAAGGATCAAGATGAATAGTTTATTTATCGAATTTTCTAATTGGCTCAAAATATAGTACCATTTTTGACATGATAATTTTTTTTTTTTTTCGCAATTTCACCTTCGAAAAAAATTGATCTATGATCTAGATTGATATCATGGTAATCTCTAGATTACAAACACTTGGTCTCGATTGTGACAGAGGAAAGGAAGAAAGAAGAAGATGAAAGATTGTGGATGTAAATGTATATAATGAAATATCACTGTTATAACATCTTGGAGTAAATACGTTAATGAGTGCATATACTTATTTTTTTTCTAATACATTTTTGCATGTACGCATACACGTACGTACACTTATACACATACACATATATTGGTGAGTGTGTTGTATATAGAAATGCCAAACTTAAAGCTTCCAAAATGTTATGACATGAAAGTAAGAGAAACTCCATTGAACCAATGTTCCATGCACATGGCTTTACATCTTCAGTTTAATTTCTTTTCTTTTATTTTTTAGTTTTCTAATTCCCACAATCCATTCGATCGAGTGGGTTTTGGTATTGGTGGGATCCTATTTATTCCTAAATAAATGAAGATTTCTTCTTTTGACAAACTCAGAATTTTAACTCATATTAGCAACCAATACGAGTGGTTTTTATGTGTACTTTGGAAAATGCACTTTACAATTGTGATTACAAGTACCAATGAAAAGGAAAAAGATAACTCATTGGAGCTAAGTTGGTCACCATCACTTCGCTAGCCTAGTTTAGCTAGTTCTAAAAGCTAAAAATCGTGTTATTTCTACTTTATTAAAGCTAATAAAGCCTTGCTTAATCATATACCTATCATATATTTTATTTGATGGATTCTACAGCCTAATTTAAGTTATTAAAATTATATGTTATTTTTTGTGACAAAAAATGTTAAATGATCCTAATATAATTGGCATAGAAATGTTGCACACCGAACACCGGAAATATAGTATGATTCATCTAGGAAAATAAATTTTGTTTTTTAAGTTTTATAGCGAGGTTAGATTTTGAGGATTATAATAAGATATATACGAATTATAATATCTTAACATATCTATCAAGTATAAAATCTTAGAGCACTAGAGCAGGATATTTACCTTAATTGTTTCTTTTCATTTATCATATTGTTCTTACTTAAAGGAAAATTCACAACAATATCATATAGAGATGAACCAACAAAATTCTTATAGAAGTTAGGAGTACTTGAACCAAGAAATAATTTAGATCAGGAGTAGACACGAGGTAAATTTCAATATCTTTCTTAAAACATTATAAATTTTTGGATAGATAAACAAATAATGAGTAGATTACTATGAATCTTATTTATTTTTAAATGAAAATATTGTATCATTAAAAATACAGGGCAAGAAGCTAAATAACATTCTTTGTGATTGTATTTTATCCACATAACATGTCTTCATTATTGATTTAATAGCTAGCACTTTCAAGAATCATAATTATAAAAAGTTTTACCCCCGTCAGTTGATAAAATTTTATGTGTTTTTATAGGGAATATATTTTATTCCTACTAATTGTAAAACCTAATCATAATAGAAAACATATCCTAGATTGTAGGAATAAAATATATTCCCTATAGTTTTCCTGGTACAATTCAATAGCTAGTTTTAGTTTTTTATATTCTAAATCCTAAGTTGTAAAATTTTACTTTTAACACTAGTTTGTTGTGTTCCATAAATTAATGTGACAAAAAATCGTTGACACAATGATATTAAACTTTCAACGCGTTTAACAATGCCAGAGCTAATTATATGATTAGTTCCAATAGGATATTTTTGTGTTATGTCACAAACTTAATTAACATTCAACAGCTTTTTTAAAAAATAGAATTGTAGGAAAAAGGAAAGAAACTCAATTATTTCAAATATAAACATGTCTTACAAAATTTCTATATATTACAGAAAATTGAAGTCAAATTTATTGAGAAACTTTTCATTTTTTCTAATTTCTCAAAAAATTTATCTTGTGTCTCTCATAGTTTTTTAATATATTTCTGTGTAAATATATACCATTTGAGGCATAAAACAACATGGCTATTTTAAAAAAAAAATTAGAAAAAAACATGGCTAATCATAGATAAGTTCAATGACTAGATTTTTATGAATCATATAATTATTCTGAGTTTTAGGTTAAAACCTAAAATGACTTTGGATTACACATAAAATATATATATAAAGCAGAAAAATAGGGATATGGTGTGACCAATCACATTTTCCGTACCTATATCATTACGCATTGCAATTAATATGAGTATATATATATATATATGTTTAAAACCCAATCTAAAATGAAAAGTAATATTTTATATTTAAAAAAGAAGGAAAATGTGAAGATGGCGGGACCAAAAAAAAAAGGAATAAATAGTGGAGAAAGAAATCTTAATGGAAGGAATGGGTTTGATGTGGTTTTTATTCATTTGGTTCCACACAGCTTGTCTCATCATCTTCTCCACGTGGCTCTCATTCCACGTCATCTTCCACGTGGAATCCTCTTCTGGGTCCCACTAGAATCAGTTCAACAAAGATGCGTCACCATCGTTCAACTCTAACTCCATCACTTCCATTAGACTTTGTAGTATTGAATTACAATT
Organism: Iberis amara; assembly: GCA_900406375.1. Lineage (NCBI taxonomy): Eukaryota > Viridiplantae > Streptophyta > Magnoliopsida > Brassicales > Brassicaceae > Iberis > Iberis amara. Next base: position 10,578 of record OVAV01001084.1, on the reverse strand, counting down.
TTCTTATGTAATAAGTAAGTAAACACACAAAAATAAAAAGGTCGGTAGAAATTTGTATTTCCCAATACAAAAAAATAATACTCCTAGTAACTTTGTAGTCAAGCATTATCACTGTGACACTGTTTACTATAAGTGCCTAACCGTCACACACCATTACCCAATTTTTTTAATCAATACTCTAACTCTAAGTCTAAGCAATCATACTCACAAATAGTCTGTTATTTATTAATCAAAATAAATATCAGAAGCTCATCATTATTATATTTAAATAAATATCGTCGAGTGGAAAAATATTCAACGCCACATGAGAGATCTTCACTCTATATAAGCTTCATAACCTCCAAACACTATCTTCATTCCAATTTCAAAACCTTCATTGACTCTCTCTCTAGTCTCTACAAACCTTAAAAATTCTCTCTTTTACTAAACTTTATTTTTATAACAAAGAACCAAAAAAAATGGAGAATATGTTTCGTTTGATGGATAATGATCAAGAATTAACAACTAACCGGTGCATTTGGGTAAACGGACCGGTTATCGTCGGAGCAGGACCATCAGGATTAGCAACGGCGGCTTGTCTCCGTGAACAAAACGTTCCTTTCGTTGTTCTTGAGAGAGCAGATTGTATTGCTTCTCTTTGGCAGAAACGTACTTACGATCGTCTTAAGCTTCACCTTCCTAAACAGTTTTGTCAATTACCGAAAATGCCCTTCCCTGAGAATTTCCCTGAGTATCCAACGAAGCGTCAATTCATCGATTACCTTGAGTCTTACGCAAACCGGTTCGAGATCAACCCGAAATTCAACGAATCTGTGCAAACCGCCCGGTTCGATGAGACTAGTGGGTTGTGGCGAGTTAAGACCGTGTCGAACGCTGAGTCGACTCAGACCGAGGTTGAGTATATTTGCCGGTGGCTTGTGGTTGCTACAGGAGAGAATGCGGAGAGAGTGATGCCGGAGATTGACGGTCTTTCTGAGTTTTCCGGCGAGGTGATTCACGCTTGTGATTACAAGTCCGGAGAGAAATTCGCCGGGAAGAAAGTTCTCGTGGTTGGTTGTGGAAACTCCGGCATGGAAGTTTCTCTTGATTTAGCTAATCACTTCGCTAAGCCTTCAATGGTCGTTAGAAGCTCCGTAAGTCATTAAAAACCCAAACTTTTTTCCGAATATAAAAAATCAAATATTTCAAAAAATCTTATCAAAGTTACAAACTTTTTACAGGTTCATGTGATGCCAAGAGAAGTAATGGGTAAATCAACGTTTGAGATTGCAATGAAGATGCTAAAATGGCTTCCTTTATGGCTTGTGGATAAGATATTACTTCTTTTGAGTTGGATCGTACTCGGAAACATTGAGAAATACGGTTTAAAACGACCCGAGATGGGTCCAATGGAGTTAAAGAGCGCGAAAGGGAAAACACCGGTGCTTGATATCGGAGCTTTCGAGAAGATCCGATCAGGAAAGATCGATGTTGTTCCAGGGATTAAAAGATTTAACGGAAACAGAGTCGAACTCGTTAATGGAGAACAACTCGACGTTGACTCAGTTGTTCTTGCTACTGGTTACCGAAGCAACGTCCCATATTGGCTACAGGTGAGAAATCAAATTTAATTAAAATTTCGATAACCGGTTCCGGTTTAAGAAAACCGGGTCGATCTTTGTTTGGTGCGAAGTATTAAATGGTTTTGTTTGTGTTATAGGAGAATGAGTTCTTTGCAAAGAATGGTTTCCCAAAAACAGCGGTTGGAAATAGCGGTTGGAAAGGGACGACTGGATTGTACGCGGTTGGGTTTACGAGGAGAGGGCTATCAGGTGCATCAATGGATGCAACTAAGATCGCACAAGACATAGGCTCTGTTTGGAAACTTGAAACAAAACAACCTACAAAACGCTCAATGTCTTGTCATAGGAGATGTATCTCTCAACAATTCTAATTTCTTGAAGATAATATTAGAGATTTAGGATTAGAGATAGATCAAGAGCCCTCTCCTAAAAGAAGACCCAAAGGGTGTTGTGTGTGTGTTGTTTTTTTGTTACCTCCTCAACTTGTTGTTTTGGGCGTTTTGTGTAAACAGAGGATGATGTGGCCTTTTATGATTTTACTTTGTATTGGGGGGTTCTTTGATTTTTTTTTGTACAAGTTTACTTTTTTTCCTAGTTTTGCATAGTTAGCATCAATATTGTATACTATTTTTTATATATTTTTCAAGTAAAACTTTCTTAATATCATGTTACCATCTTTTTTAGTTATTTCAAACTTATTTTACCCACCAAAGAAGGTTTTTAGGCTATGTCTTGATATTGAACAAACTCCATCTTGATAGTAGATTCAATAAATATTTCATATTAATATGGTAAAACTTATATATATATATATATATATATATTAATAGTGTTAAAAACTACGATATTTTATTAATTCAAATTGATATAAAATTATAACAAGATTAATTGAGTCAAAACTAGATCGAAAAATTATTAATTTATTGATGTATTTATTTATTGAAATATTAATCTATCTAATATTAATTTATAACGGTTATATTATAAATATTTTTGAAGTCATCGTTCAAATCATGCTATAAATGACTATGAAGTTTAGAATTTATTTTCTACTTATATCACTAAAGTAAATATGTATTTCTACTTATAGCGATTGAATTCCTTATAAATTCATACTCCTTCTGTTTTAGAAGAAGGATGTTCTAGATTAAAAAAAAAATTTTAAGATAGTTTTTTTTCCTGTTTCTCCTTGTAATATTTATTGAAAAATTGTATATTTCAATAAAAATTGATTGAAAATTTTTGGATTTGTTGAATTACTATTGGCTTTTTGTTATAGAAAATTATTATATACCAAAATCAATATATTTATTGAATCCTTTTGAAATTTATTTCTCAAATAGTAGAGGAATGAATAGAATAGAATTCCTCTAATTTATATTTTACATATATTTTTCTATTCTATTCCATTAATTATTTTAAATTGCAACCATTTTCACCCTACTATTATTTAAAAACATGCAATTGATAAATCATGCAAAATGTCATTGGGCCTAACAGATGACAGCTAATTAATTCTTTCAACATTTTAAGTGTAGTGAATTTGCCTGAACGGATCAAAGTACAATAGACAGAACACATCGTGTTTTCTTTAAAATAGGGCTGGGAATCGGGTCGGTTTGGGTCGGAACGGGTCGGAAATTTTGGTTTTCGGTTATTTCGGTTTTTGAATTTGTGTTCCGAATTGAACCAAAAAAATTTTGGTTCGGTTCGGCTCGGAATCGGTTTATTCGGTTCGGTTTTTGGTTTTGAAGTTCGGTTTATTTGGTTAATTTTCGGTTAAGTTTTGGTTATTTTTTTGGTTATTTTCCGGTTTTTCTGGTTTTTTCGATTTTTTCGGTTAATTCGGTTCGGTTTTTTTGGTTATTTTTGGTTTTTTCAAGAAAAAAAAAATAAAAAAATAAACTGATCGGTTATCGGTTCGGTTCGACTACCGAAATTGAAATTTTTTTGTGCAGATCGGTTATCGAAACATAATTCGGTTCGGTTCGGTTCGGAAATTTCGGTTCGGTTTATACTCCCAGCCCTACTTTAAACCAAGTGCTCCTTTTTTAAAATTATTAGCTTTAACACATTTTATGATATGTGATTAATTTACAATTTTTGAGTTGTAGTTGACACCCTTAGTACTACTACCTAATAAGGATGGACCAACATTTATTACAAGTTAAGAACAATACGACTGATATTTCTTTTTCCATCACACAATTTATAAAGGCAAATTATTATCTTTAATACACTTAGAAATGCCTTAAATTTTGAAAGACCTCAATAATTTATAAATGGCATTTCTTACATCCTTAACACTTGATTAAACATATAACATAAACATGTAAAGGAAAAAGAGGTATTTACGCTGCCAATGCCATGTTGATTACATATATATATATTAGAAAAGTTTAAAACTTTTAATACTAAATCGAGTGATCTAATGCTCAAAATGCTAGTTGGAAAATAGTTAAAATAATTGTCAACACATGTGATTGCTAGGTGTTTTATGTGGGCTGAGATTAATTATTTAGGTGATTAAACCTAATTAACAGAACATATAATTAAATCCCACTTTACATTCGATTTGAGTCATTAATGTAATTGTTTGTGTTTGTAGTTCATGCATCGATTTTTTCCACTTTACACAGAAAGAAAATTGTTATGTTTTTTTTAGGTAATGAACTTTAAAAAAAAAAAAAAAATTTCAAGAGAAATTTGGACCAAAGTCTTAATCTTCTCCTAGGTTTGAAATCCGTTTTTTCTAATACCTTATAACATAGTATAAAACATCTCTTCTACGGAGAGAATTTGGACACTTTTCTTTCAATTGAAATTTGGACACTTTTAGACTAATCTAAAAATTTATGTAATCATTATGTAGTTTGGACAGACAAAAACATTGCGTAATATTTTTAGTTGCTAATCTTCTGCACGTAGAAACGATTCCCAATGTCGACGAATACTAGAGTTTACTGAATTGTAACTACTTGACATATTTTGTAACCACTTGTTTTTTTAATAAACATGTGTGCTATGTGTTTTAACCTTAACTAACCTTGTCAATCTGATTCCTATTAATTTGTATCACCCAATATTATTATATTTTAAAAGTTTTTAAGATTGACCATTTCCCTACCACATATGCATGGTATTAGCTTTTTTTGTCTTGTTAAAGCGATGTTTTTTTTATAAGGTGTTGTACTTATACTGTTAATTAAGTGTATATATATGTGGTACTTTTAGGGAAAAAAATGATAGTTAAAAGATGTGAAGTAGTTTTTTTTTTTATGATCAAGATTTCTGCGCCGAATACCCTACATCTTCCCAGGACAAGACCCAAACCATATTATATAACTCTTTTTTGGAGAGTTCCCACCGTGAATCGAAGTAAGGAGCATAACATCACCAACAACTGCGATTAAACTAACTGAATCAGTCGAATTTGGAAAGCAGGAAACTTCCCATTTTGAAAACAAATTCAGTTTATGTATGTGTAGAAGAATTTATTCGGAAAGAAACAAAAGAGAAAAGTGAATAATTTTCTGATGACATTATAAAAACCCACATGTGTTGGGTCCAATGAAGAGATCTCACATCAAATGCAGATCGGCCTATGTCAAAGGATAAAGCCATCAGTTCAAAAACAATTTCGACCACTAGATTCTTACATTTATTATTAGTATTGATATATATTTTTAATAATTCAAATTAATATACTTTCTTGCAGGTAAATGCCAACCTTTTTTAGTATATGGAAGCATTATCTTTTTTTTTCTTTTCTTATGGAAAATAAACCAAAGTTGTTATCACATTTTAGAATTCTTCAATATATAATTTCATTTTTCATTCTACATAGAATTACTCCATTTCATAGTTGGTTTTTATTGCAATGTGACACTTTAAAATAGAATGACTCCAAAATGGAGTTACGAATATGATGATTTTATGTATGAAGTTCTTCGTTCCATTTTGATATTGAAAATGAAATAAAACTATAAAATATTTTATTCTAAACTCAAAAGTAAATAATGAATTAGTGAAAGAAAAAAGTAGAATATAGAGTAAGAGTGAAAATACAGTTAAACCGGAGTAATTTTAAATTCTAAGAAATCACAGTGTAAAAAAATAGATTAGTTTTTCATATGTAATAAGAAATTAGTTATTTTAAATTTATTTTATAAAAACAGGACCACATGATTATATTTGCTTCGTTTTTGCTCAAAATATGGTTTCTTTTTTAATCTTCTCGATTTCTTTATATATATTTACATCAGTTGTTGCATAAATTTTCTTTGGAACTTTTTAAAAATTGATACTCCCTCTATTTCATTTTAGTTGATGTTTAAGAAAAATGCACACTAATTAAGAAATTACAAACTTGTATACAATTTTTTTGTTTAGATAAAAATATCATTAACTAAAATCAATTCAACCAATAGAAAAACATTTTGCGGACTATGAATTGAGTCAAAAACATCAAATGCATTTACTTTTTTTGCATCGATAGTTGAAAACATCAATTAAAATAATTGAAACAAAAATTTTCTCATAAAACATTAAATAATATGATACTTTACAGGCTAAAGCCCATATACTTATGTATTTTGAAGATTAGTTTTGATTTAAAATGACTCTGATTATTAATAAAATTATTAAAATTTCTTACAAAGATATTGAATCATGTACATATAAAAATGTCAAGTAGTAGACGTCAAAATCACTTTAATGGATTATCTATCAATTGAAGGAAAAAAATACACAACTCCCATAAATGGTAAATTAAAAGTCCCAGCATGATACTTGAATTGGATATGTCCAAAATTTCTCGAAGAGAAAAATAATAATGATTACAACTACTGTATATAAATTATAATACTATTATGAATTGAAGTCTATTCCAGAGTCCATGGAGGAGTGGTGATCATACAATCCTAATGAACCCTCACCTCATGTTACCTATTTAGAAACTTCAATAGAAAATGTTGAATTTGAGTGACCATTTCTCACTTTGCTTTCTTCTTTTCTATTGCCATATATACTTGTCACTTGTTACCTCACTTTCACACATATTCCTCACTTTCTAACTAGGCATTATCTTAGATTCTAGTTATGTATTTTAGCTAGCTAGGGATAAATCACATAGGTAGATATGTGTCAAATTATACATTCACACAGTGTTAAATTACTTTTTTCCGAAATTGCGTAATAAGATTTTACACGACTTTGATTATAAGGTTGTCAATCCAACCAATTTGATCTATCTTGGCCAAATCATTATCTTGTCTAAATGTATTTAGACGTATTTGATTAGTATATATGGGTCAAAATGAGTTGAGATTTGGCGTTGAAGATATCAGTGACAAAGAGTAAAAGGGTAAACAACACATGGGAATGGTCATAAATTCTCCAATGGAGAAATCACTCATATTCAAGGGCCCATATATATTGTCTATCATACAAATTACCAAATTACTAGGGTTTGTTCCTTTCACATGCCTATGTCTGTTAGATGAACAACTTCTTCTGAATAAGAAAATTATTCCTCTACACTAAACAAAAGAAACAGGAAACCAACAAACAATTCATTTTTTTTTTATCACATTACTATGTTGAACAGTTAAATTTAAGTAACTCATTTTTACAATTCCAAACGATTAAGATATATACGCAACTAGGGCGGATCCTGGAGAAAATTAGTATGGGCCAAAAAACAAAATTTTAATTTATATGAGAAGAAAGGAAAAAAAACAAAGAGAAAGTATTAAGAATCAAACCTTCCACTTACAGAGTTAATGAAATAACACTAACCAACTAAGTTACCAGATCATTATGAGTATGTGGCACTTTTCCCGTACTATTACTACCTAAATCCGCCCATGTACGCAACCATGATGTATGTTCTAAGAGTAGAACTACTTCTCAAACAAGTAACTAAACAAGTTTTTTTTTTTGTCAACAACAATATTTTTTTTTTGTTTTAAATGGGTTCGAACTTATGTGATAATACATAAACTGTAATTGCATAAACAACTATAACCTACAAATCCTGGTTTAACTAAACAAGTTCATCAAAGGATATTATATAAATGTTTTTGTCGATATATTATAATTTTTATCGACCGGGACCGATTTTTCGTAATTGGCCGTGTCCCAGGTTCGAGTCCCACTAGAAACTATATTCTACCTATTGGGCTAGTTGGCTTCTAGTCTTTGACTCAGATGATTCACATGATGAAGAGTATCCAACGATCCACATCATCCCAGCAAAACTGTTTAGGCCAAATACCCGAAATACCTGAGTTATATATAAAAAAAGAATAATAACCCATACATACAAGATTTAATGATTGTAATATGTAAATATTTGAATGAACATTATTGCAGCCATGTCTATATATATCACTTTTTCATGTACCTTCAACCCCACACACACATACATATGTTTTGTGGGCATAAATTTTGGTATTGGAAAATCATTCCGATCATTTCTACTTTTGGATATCTAGAAAATCAGATAGGAAATGGTAAACAATAGGTAATAAATAGGTAATTGGAATCCGGATTTAAATCTACCAGAGCCTTGACATAACTATGTATCTCGATCATGTTTTTCAAATATATTTTTAAAACAACGACCCATAGTAATTAAAAATAAAAAAACTAACTAAAGTAAAATATTGAAAGTTTGAAATAATTGTAATTATATAATATTATTTTTGAAATAAATTTTGATATCTTATAAAAGTAGATAGATTTAAAGTATATATACTGTATATAGGAATTATTTAATATGTATAAGAAATATATATTTTAAATATGTAATATGTCAAATATGTCTGAATCCAAAGAACTGAATTTGGATTCGAACTTTCATATTCCCTATAATAATCCCAACCTATGGACATATATACTAAAAATTGTGTTTGAATGTTCATAGGCATGCTAAAAACTATTTGTTTTTGGTATCCGCTAAAATTTTTTTATTAGAAGTATATAATTTTTGTAGTTTTAAAATACATTAAAAAATGTGATGTCTCTCGTTTTAGATTCTGTACAAAAAAAAAATAAACCTAATCACATTAATATCTATAGAAAGAATTTGGATAAATATATATAAATACAATTATGAATATTTTGATATCCATTTGTTCCAACCTCGAATATAGATTTGAATACACATGTACCTGAATTTGCTTAAATGATTGATTTGTGCCAACCTTTAATATACATAATACACATGAATGGACACAGACAACACAAGGTACTTTAAACAAGTGAGAGTACTTGCACATTCTTTTTTGATAAAACTTGCACATTCTTTTAGTCAGTTTTATAATACTATTTTTTATCACTAAAGTGTGTTGTTTTAAATTTGTGTGTGTGCATACATATGATATTAATATATGTATATATAATAATAATATATGTCGATATAACAAAGATTTGGGATATAAATGAATGGAGAAAATGTTGGCGGGGGTATTGACAAAAGCAAAATTGAGAAACAATGAAATAATTCGAACCCATGACATTACAACTAGTCAAATGTCCCCACTTGATCTTATCAAAGCAGGTCCATAGATGAGTTGTATTCTTAAATTAAATCCCAATTTTCTCACCAATATTGTCATAGCTTATTTGTGACAAAACGACAAAACATTTGGATTTGGCACCAACTATCCGGATTTCACCAAAATATCCATCAATTTTTGGCGATATGCACACTTTAATGAAGAGTTTCCCGCATGGTTACTACGGATAAAGCATCAGAGCTAACATCCAACTGACCAAATTTCCTACGCATAGAATCTATACAGATAGTGGATTCCAGTGTCATTAGCTCATGCATATGTATAGGCATGATCGGTTCAGAACTTTTAATAAAATAAAATAAAATAAAATAAACAATTTTTCCTGTTGTTAAGAAAATCACTTTTAAACCTAAACCTTTTATCATAAATTTTTTAAATTTTTGTTGGTCTTGTTTGAGTTTTGTGCCGACTTGCATACATACAATTATAGGTTCAATGTAATATTGAGTCGACCTACAAATCTACAAAGGTCAATGGCTGCAAAAATTTAACTTACAACATAAAAAAAACAAAAATTTCTAACTTTGGCATATATAGTTCGCTGTGAGTTCTTCTAAAGCCTACTTGGCCCAGAACCAAAATTAAGCAGATTTTTTTATGTATAGAAGAAAAAGGCCCTCTATAGATAGTAAAACCCATTAAGCATTATATTAAATCTCTCCTAATTAAATTCAGATTTTTCTTCACCAAAAAAATAATATTATCAAAATCTACGAACCAAAATGGAAAAGAAAAATCCACAAATAAGAAAAGTCGTTCTGTTGTCGTGTATTTCGTGCTAGAAGATCAACTCTCCTATTAAAATTTCTATGTCGATGCACGAGCTAGAATTCCGGAAAATCGAACACAAAGAAAAAAACTTCACTAGTTCTAGAGCAAACATAGACCATTTAGTTGGAGAAGACATAATTTGTGTAAATTCTGAAGTAAAAGCAGGCCAATCAAAATTTCTTAATTTCAGCTATCAATAAACAATAATATTTAATTTAATTGGATGAACTTGAAATATTTATTTTATTATCATTTTTATGTTTACTTACAATGGTAAGCTTAGCTTTGATTAGTTGCATTGATAATGTTATTGTTAAGATTATAGTAAATCTCATGGCTTTAGATAGAGGATGAAGGAATGCTTCGAAGTTGTTATTAAAAGTATAGTATTGCCTTAATTAACCTTTGGGTGTGTTTCATATGCACAATCTAGTTTATCTTGTGGCATTTAGACTCATTGAAAGAAATAAAAGTCTTATTCATCCGAATTAGCTCGTACTTTTGTCTTCTCCATTCTATGTCGATGCACAAGCTAGAATTCCAGAAAATCGAACACAAAGAAAAAAACTTCACTAGTTCTAGAGCAAACATAGACCATTTAGTTGGAGAAGACATAATTTGTGTAAATTCTGAAGTAAAAGCAGGCCAATCAAAATTTCTTA
>OVAV01001083.1:0-14524 GCA_900406375.1 Iberis amara | reverse complement strand
TTATTCAATATGCAGGTTCAGAAGCAGAGGAGTGGTTGGCTATCAATCCATGCTTGTCACGGCTGCCAGTTCAATCAACTACAATTGATGCATGGATGCGAGATTCCTGCTCAACCTGGAAGAGACCAGATCCTAATTGGATCAAATATAACTATGATGCAAGTTTTACAGGCCCTCACCAAGCACCCACAGCAGGCTGGGTNTTGGCGCATTCAAAGGGGCAGGACAAGCAACAGGTAGTCACGTTCAGACAGTGTTGGAAGCTGAATTATAAGCCTTGCTAATCACAATGCAACAAGCATGGAGTAAAGGGCACATGCGAGTTAGTTTCGAAGGGGATAATCAAACCCTACATACTCTTTTGATGGGCAAAGCAATATCTTTTGAAGTGGCTAATTGGTTAAGAGATGTGCATTGAAGTTTGAAGAAGTTATATTTGCTTGGATTCCAAGAAAGTCAAATAGGTGTGCTGATTATTTGGCTAAACAACAATTAAGAAGTAGCTCTTTATACTCTTTCTTTAGTCGACCTATATCTTCACTAAATTCTCTATTGTATAATGATGACCCTTAGTAAAAGTTAATATATTAGTTTGCTGGGAAAAAAAAATTGGATTTTATCATATTTTCAAAGTATGTAAATTGAAACTCATCCACCAAAATGTATAAAAGTATAATAACTTTCCAAAAAATGTTCTCCGTGTAAGAATTTCTTCACTATAACTAGTTTGACCAAGGATTGTTAGGCATCTAAAAGCACACAGATATCGCTGGATAGATACCAAATTGATCCAAGTAATCATCATTACTGATTTACTATCATAAAACTACATGATCCGTTAATCTGTTGATAGTTACATCAATCATATACTCCTAAAAACTTGGAAAAACAGAAAGAAGGGAGAAAGAAACGGCGGTCCCATTGTAAGACACATAAGAATTTCAAACGCTCCTCTAAAATCGCAAAATTTTTACCCTCTCATAATATGCCACGTGTCATTTCTCTAACTGAAAACTTTCTCTCATTTCCCTCCCTCTTAAAGCCGTACGACAAGGGCTTCCTCCATTTTTTTATTTCTCTCTCTCTCTCGTCACTTTCTTTCTCCTGTTTCCTCTGATTCATGCTCTGCGAGATATTGTGTATCCTCGTCTCTGCTTCAGGTTGATTCCTTGTATTTTTCCTCGATAAGTATTATATCCTACGTTGAACTCATTCCGTATTTTGCTTTCGTTTCTTCAATCTTTTAGGGAAGGGGATCTAAGAGTTCAGAACATCCAACGTGAGTCCTCTCATTGCTTGAGTTTTCTCACGATTCAGCTGCATTAATAATTTCTTACCAGAAATTACGTGAAGAGAACACTGACTCGACGTCGAGATTTTTTTTTCAATTTTTCTCGCTTACGCTGTGTTCCGATTTTGTGCATACTTGTCGTTATTGATCATGACGTTCTTAGGTTTTGCGTACGATGTAGAGATTTTCTGCCGATTTTGTTTGTTTGGAAATTTTTTAATGAAATGAGAAAAAACATCGAATCCGCGACGTTCAGTTTTGGATTTCGCTTCTTTTCGCCTGAGCTTCATTTTGATTGCTTATGCTTTTCGCTATTGATTGTTAGGTTCTTTGTTTTTCGTAAGATGCAGAGAGTTTCCCCGACTTGTTTTTTTTTGTAGGAATTGATATTCCGCTTCCGTATTTGTTTTCCTCTAGATTCCAATTTGCGTGAAAATAATCGATATAACGGCAATCTCGCAAGCTAATGTTCTAATCAAATTGATATATACCTGAAATCAAGACGTAGCATTTAGCCTCTTGACATTCACGCTATTTTTTCAGTAGAATCCTTCGGTTTTTGTTGTTCATTGTTGAAAATTTTGGTTACAATTTGTGTCAATTTTTCTTACAGGGATCAGAGATGGCACAGAGTAGTACATCTCATGACTCTGGCCCTCAGGGGCTGATGAGGCGGCCATCTCGTAGTGCCGCCACAACAGTGTCCATTGAAGTTTTTGACCATGAGGTTGTTCCAGCCTCACTTGGTACCATTGCCCCTATTCTGCGTGTTGCTGCAGAGATTGAACATGAACGCCCTCGCGTTGCCTACCTCTGTATGATTTTGTGTTTCCTTTCCAGAAGAAGGTCTAATAACTTCAACTAATATGGCTCACTAAATATCGACCTATGTTTGTATAAAGGTCGATTTTATGCATTCGAGAAGGCTCATAGGTTAGACCCAGGCTCTACTGGCCGAGGTGTGAGGCAGTTCAAGACCCTTCTCTTTCAAAGATTAGAAAGGGTGATCATCTCTTACTTTTCCATCTTTTTATTACAGTAAATAGCCATACGACAATTAAATTGAGCTTTTGTCATCTAAATGCCACACATAGATAGCCAATATTAATATGTAAATTGTTCATAACGGATGTTTTCAAGTGCATCTAAAGTTCAGTTTGGTAGATCGATGTCTAAGACCTTTATCCTATGAAAGAACCGCCTTTACTCACAAGCTTATGTTTTAGACCAAACTCTACTTTTCAATTTACTTTGAGACTATCCATTTGAAATGAATTAGGGATAATAACCTTTTCTTCTAGCATGAACGGAGCTAATAATTTTTTTTATTTTTGACACAGGACAACGCTTCGAGTCTTGCGTCTAGGGTGAAGAAAACCGATGGACGGGAAGTTGAAAGCTACTATCAACAATATTATGAACACTATGTTAGAGCACTTGATCAAGGGGATCAAGCAGACAGGTGAGAGGGTTGTTGTTCGTACTAGGAGGACTTTAACAATATTAATAGTTTTCTTATTCTGACGGATAATATGAACCAACATATTACAGAGCTCAGCTTGGTAAAGCATACCAAACTGCCGGAGTACTCTTTGAAGTGCTTATGGCAGTAAACAAGAGCGAAAAAGTTGAAGCAGTAGCTCCTGAGGTCTGTGTCCAAAATCTATTTCTTCAAAGCAACCAGGGCAGCTTAAAAATTTCCTGATTAAATTAACCGAGGTGGGAGTTTGAAATTTTTCTATATGTGTTTCTGAATAGATTATTGCAGCTGCTAGAGATGTCCAAGAGAAAAATGAAATTTATGCACCGTACAACATTCTTCCATTGGACTCTGCTGGGGCGTCGCAGTCTGCCATGCAGCTTGAGGAGGTATATATTATATTTGAACGACTTTTTAACACGCTACTTCATTCTAATCGCCTGTAACTCTGCTTCATGACTAGGTCAAAGCAGCTGTAGCTGCCTTGGGGAACACTCGTGGATTGAATTGGCCATCTGGATTTGAGCAGAACAAAAAGAAATCCGGAAATCTTGATCTCCTTGACTGGTTAAGAGCTATGTTTGGATTCCAGGCAAGTTGGTGATCTGAAAAGAGTAACAAGACGATCTACTGTTTTGTTGTGAACCATCGAGATATATTTCTTACATTTTATCTCTTCGATTTTCACAGAGAGACAATGTCAGGAACCAGAGGGAGCATCTGGTTTGTTTACTTGCTGATAATCATATAAGATTGACTCCCAAGCCAGAACCTCTTAACAAGGTATCTTTAATAATATCATCGTTCACCTATAGAACATTTTGGCATGTGTTTTTGAGACCCAGTTAAACTGTAAAGATGTAGAAAATGGATTATGAGCTTTGTATATGTCTGATTAAAATTCAGCGACCTTTTGAACAGATTGGCCTTAAAAAAATGTTTAGCGCTTACAAACAACAAAGCATTTTCTTAATATTCATTAGTTCAGGATATATCTTCATCTGTTAAACTTCCTAGCAAAGGACCCTTTATCATTTGAATCTGTAAATGCAGCTCGATGACAGAGCTGTTGATGCAGTTAAGGCAAAGCTCTTTAAGAACTACAAGAACTGGTGCAAATTTTTAGGACGTAAACACAGTTTAAGGTAGGAGGCAACATTTTCTTTTATGGCTTGGGATATGTTTTTGAATCATGTTCATACTCTAATCAATTCCACTCGACTATTTTTTATGCAAAGGCTTCCTCAAGGTGCTCAAGATATACAACAGCGGAAGATATTATATATGGGCTTGTATCTTCTCATCTGGGGTGAAGCTGCAAATATCCGCTTCATGCCAGAATGCCTGTGCTATATTTTCCACAATGTCAGTAATACATTCAAATATTCTTTAAAACCTTTTTGTTAATGTGTGTTCTGGCTGATATCTTGGGCCAAACATAAAGTATACCAAAATTTCTTTCTTTATTATGTTCAGATGGCTTATGAACTCCATGGTCTTTTAGCTGGAAATGTAAGCATCGTTACTGGAGAAAATATTAAGCCTTCTTACGGTGGAGATGATGAGGCATTTCTTCGGAAGGTCATTACACCAATCTACCGTGTAGTTGAAAAGGTACAGGTTTGACCAATAAGGTCGATGACATCTTTAGAATTTTGACCTCCTTTACATCATAGCTCATTTTCTATTTATTAGGAAGCAAATAAGAATGCGACTGGCAAGGCTGCTCACTCAGATTGGTCAAACTATGATGACCTGAATGAATACTTCTGGTATTTTTGAACTCAAGTCTGTAAATTGAATGTTTACTTGGTCAGGACATTTTTATCATTTGTGCATTACTGTTATATAGGTCTCCGGACTGCTTCTCTCTTGGCTGGCCAATGCGGGATGATGGAGATCTTTTCAAATCAACTCGTGATATGGCACAGGTAGTCCCCTTACTTTACTGTTTTCTTGCCACCATTGACTTAGTCAGTATTTATCTTGTTTTAAAATTACTTTATAGGGAAAAAAAGGATCGTTAAGAAAAGCGGGAAACACAGGCAAATCAAATTTCACAGAAACTCGAACATTTTGGCACATATATCACAGTTTTGACAGACTCTGGACATTCTATCTATTAGCACTCCAGGTAAGATATATGGGACGAGGTTTACGCATAGTTCCTAATAACATGACCCTCTCAAAATCAAATTTCGATTTATCAATACAGGCAATGATTATTCTTGCATTTGAACGAGTGGAGTTGAGGGAAATCTTACGGAAGGATGTTTTATATTCTCTCTCCAGTATCTTCATTACAGCAGCTTTCCTACGCTTTCTCCAGAGTATTTCACCTCATTTCTATGACAAAATTATACCTGGAGTTCATCTGTGTTTGTTATTTCGTTTATTTTCCTGAAAATAAAGGTTAACTTATTTCTTGCTTCTATGTTAGGTGTCCTCGACGTCATCTTAAACTTCCCAGGTTTCCACAGGTGGAAATTTACTGATGTTTTGAGAAATATTCTCAAAATAATCGTCAGTCTAGCTTGGTGTGTTGTGTTACCCCTTTGCTATGCCCAGTCTGTCTCTTTTGCTCCTGGGCAGCTGAAAAAATGGTTATCATTTCTTCCACAAGTTAAAGGCGTTCCTCCGCTTTATATAATGGCTGTAGCACTGTACTTGCTTCCAAATGTCCTGACAGCTATCATGTTCATTTTTCCAATGCTTCGACGTTGGATCGAGAATTCAGACTGGCATATTATTAGATTGCTTTTGTGGTGGTCACAGGTATGAATGCTGGAATTTTATTTTTCCCTTTCTTCTGGTCCTGGATGAAAATTCTATTCTGTTTAATTATCGAAACCCTAAGCATGTTACTCTGAACTCTTATAGTTGAGATATTTCACAACTCAGGATCTATTTTCCCGTATTGCTGGTTAATTAGTTATATGTATATGCAAGTCGAGAGAAAAGTTTCACTTTTTATTCTATTTATATCAAATATTGATTGTGTTTGAATATGGGTTATGTTTGGGGAATATACTACATGCAGTTTGAATACCCATTTACTGATGTGTTCCATGTTTCGTTTTCAGCCAAGAATTTATATTGGAAGAGGGATGCATGAAAGTCAAATTTCACTCATAAAGTAAGTTATAAGGCCGTAACACGATCTACTGTAGAATTGATCGCACATAATGATATTTATGTCAATAGTTGGCAAATTATTGTTTTGTGCTGACATTTTTCTTGGAATTTCCAGGTATACGCTTTTCTGGCTGTTGCTTTTCTGTTGCAAATTTGCATTTAGCTACTTTCTACAGGTTTGAGACTGCATAGCAGTTCTATGTTCTGATGTTCTAACTACAATAATAGTACTCACACTCAATACCTCTCTTATTTCCTTCCATAGGTGAAACTTTTGGTGAAACCAACTAACGCAATTATGAGTATTCGCCATGTAAAGTATAAATGGCATGAGTTTTTCCCCAATGGTAATATTACTACACTATTTGCTTGGGACTCTGCGTTTTAGTAGCGTTTAGTATTTTGGGTAAGCTAAATGTTTCGACTCTCCATGCAGCTGAGAACAACTATGGAGCAGTGGTGTCGTTATGGTTGCCAGTAATTCTGGTATATTTTTTCTTATCCACACATCTTATTCACATCATTAAAATCAATGAAGGATTAGAATCGTTATTTATAAAATTAAAGAATGCTGCTAGCATAATCTTTGAAATAGAAATTAATATTACAAGCTACATCTGATGTGGTAACAGTTTCATGTTCCTTAATTTTGCTTCAGGTCTACTTCATGGACACTCAAATTTGGTATGCTATTTTTTCTACTATATGTGGTGGTGTTATTGGAGCCTTTGATCGTTTGGGAGAGGTAACTTTTTCAGGATCCATTCCAGTCTCTTCTTTTACACCTTTGTTCTGTAACTGCAAGCAAATTAAGGCTTCCATATGTTCAGGATATCAAAAAGCGTTTTTGAGTTGCTTCTTCTAAATTGCTCATACACATCCTGCATGAGAATATTTTAACACAGAGTCATTTCTATTCTTCTTCCAGATACGAACGCTTGGAATGCTAAGGTCAAGATTCCAATCATTACCCGGTGCATTTAACACGTACCTGGTTCCTTCTGATAAAACGAGGAGAAGAGGGTTTTCCTTGTCAAAAAGATTTGCCGAGGTTAAACAAGATTGATGCTCGTTTGTTTCTAAAAAGTGATTAATGGAGGAATGCTGCTATACATCTGCCGAATTCTACCTTTATGCAGGTCACAGCAGCTAGAAGAACTGAAGCGGCAAAATTTTCACAACTCTGGAATGAAATAATATGCAGCTTCCGCGAAGAAGATCTCATCAGTGACAGGTAACTGTTTCGACTTAACCTAGGTATTTTACCGCATTCTTTATGAAGACCATAGTTTCAGTGCCTTAAAAAATAACTGTTTGTTCAGGGAGATGGATCTGTTGCTTGTTCCTTATAGTTCAGACCCTAGTTTAAAACTTATTCAGTGGCCACCATTTTTGCTTGCAAGCAAGGTTTGAGGTCTTCTTTTACCATGACGATTACTGTTTGTTTTTATTATTTCTAAAGTTCTGTTCTTGTCCCAGATACCAATAGCGCTGGATATGGCAGCTCAGTTTCGAACAAAAGATTCTGACCTCTGGAAGCGCATATGTGCAGACGAATACATGAAATGTGCTGTTATTGAATGCTACGAGTCTTTCAAACATGTATTGCACACCTTGGTGATTGGGGAAAACGAGAAAAGGTATTTTCGTCATTTCTGTTTAATCAAATAAGTTATTGATTATGTGAATCTATTAAAATTCTAAAGGAGATAGCGTTTGAACATTTCTCTTCCACTGAAGCAACTAGCTCTGTAATTAGTTCTGATCATACTTGTTCTCTACCATGTCTCAACTTTATATTCTGACGTAGTATAGAAACATTTCTTCTATTAAGCCTTTGCTATATATATGTGCTTCAACCTGAAATTTCAGTCGCCTCTTGATTTTTTAAATTCACTGGAAAGATGCTTAGAAAAGTGATAATACCACAGGATTATTGGTATCATCATCAAAGAGGTGGAGAGCAACATATCAAAGAATTCTTTCCTTTCGAATTTCAGAATGGCTCCTTTACCTGCTCTTTGCAGTAAATTCGTCGAGCTTGTCGGAATCTTGGTAAGTGAATCACATCTTTGTGTTATCAACGATACTGATTTAAGATTGTTAGTGGTAGTGGATATTTTTATTTTGAGATGGCACAAGCCCCAAAATTAAGGTCCCTTGATTTGTTTCTAAGGCTAGGTAGCTTGCGAAATGTTCCTGTTTTATTAAGTAATATACTGAGACCAAAGTTGAATAAACCAAAGAATGAGGAAAAAATTCATTAGAAGTGAAAGTACTTTGATTTGATAATATTATCTAAGAAGTTAAATATTTATGTATAACTTATGATTCTGCAGAAAGATGCGGATCCATCCAAAAGAGATACAGTAGTGCTGTTCCTGCAAGATATGTTGGAGGTGGTGACTCGGGATATGATGCAGAATGAAAATCGGTTAGTAAACTATTTATCTATATTTAATCGGGATATGTTGGAAAGTTTGTCTAGTGCCTATGTGAATGTGTATATATAAAGTATCCATACATACAAAAATAAGCATGGTTGGCACCTTTCTCCAGTGAATTGGTAGAACTTGGGCATACTAACAAGGAATCCGGAAGGCAACTTTTTGCTGGTACTGACGCAAAACCTGCTATATTATTTCCTCCGGTGGCAACAGCTCAATGGGATGAACAGGTAAAAGCTCAAGAAACATGATATAAAGCTAAAACGGAACCTGGGAAATATCTTGAGTGTTGAAGACCATTTTCAACATTATTAGTTAATTCAATGTTGTAGATAAGACGCCTTCATTTACTCTTGACGGTAAAAGAATCTGCAATGGATGTTCCGACTAATCTTGAAGCACGGAGAAGGATTGCCTTCTTCACAAATTCACTATTTATGGATATGCCGCGAGCTCCTCGTGTCAGAAATATGCTCTCCTTCAGGTCTGTGCTTTGATTATCACCATTTCCAGAATAATTTGCACTTCTCAGATTATACCATATGCTATATGTATACTCCAATTTAGATATCTGTACAGTTTACGGATCCATCTTTTCTATTTAATGTAGATTTTGTGTTCTTTGTGCTGGATTGAATGTATAATGTACAATCTATATAATTGGTTCTATGTACCTATAGTGAATTCCTACTGCATAGAGAAGCTCTTTCTTATCAGTAACCTTAACTTTCTTTTTCCGTTTACAGTGTTCTAACTCCGTACTATAGCGAGGAGACCGTCTACTCTAAGAATGACCTGGAAATGGAGAATGAAGATGGTATATCAGTTGTATACTATTTGCAGAAGATCTTCCCAGGTATGTCTTATTGGTGAGCTCTAGTTTTTGGATTTAGTTACTTCTCAATGCTTTCGGAAATTGATATGACCGACAATTTCAGATGAGTGGACTAACTTCTTGGAGCGTCTTGGCTGTAAAGATGAAACTTCTGTTTTGGAGAATGAAGAAAATATATTGCAGCTTCGCCATTGGGTTTCTTTGAGGGGACAAACTTTGTTTAGAACAGGTAAATTATATCATCCACGCCTAATTAAATTTTTGCTATATGGTTTTTTGTTGTTTACAGTTTTTTTTTTGTATCCTGCAGTTAGAGGAATGATGTATTACAGACGGGCACTGAAACTTCAGGCTTTTCTTGACATGGCTACTGAAACAGGTGAGGCGTGATTACTTGACTAGTGTTGAACTATAATCAGTTACATAGGTGAAACGTGCAAATGTTGTCAACTGACTGGATTATGTCATTTTTACATTGTACAACCAAAATACGGTATCAATGTTGATCAATGTGCTAAGTATACGAAATTCCATATCAAATACATTTATGTTCGACATTACCTATAACGTTTCTTGTGTTTACAGAAATTCTAGCAGGATACAAAGCCATTTCTGAGCCAACTGAGGAGGACAAGAAAAGTCAGAGATCCTTGTACGCTCAGTTAGAGGCAGTAGCAGATCTTAAATTTACATACGTTGCTACCTGTCAGAACTATGGAAATCAGAAGCGAAGTGGAGACCGGAGAGCTACTGATATCCTGAATCTAATGGTTAAGTAAGTCTCTCCTCCATGATTGCTGCTGATACGATTCTAGAAGTTTGATATTTTTGTTTCATGGAGTGGTTGGTTCTCCTAGTGAGCCTAATTTTCATCCAATTCTGCAGCAATCCCTCCCTCCGAGTAGCATACATTGATGAAGTTGAAGAACGGGAAGGAGGAAAGGTGCATAAAGTGTTCTACTCAGTGCTTATCAAGGCTGTTGAGAATCTTGATCAGGTTGGTCCATTATTTGGGATCTTAACAGAGCTAACAACTAAGTCTTTTTCGAGAACCCCCAGATTTTAAATTCTGTATCTGCTACTTTCCAAAGGAAATATATAGGATAAAGTTGCCTGGTCCAGCAAAAATAGGAGAAGGAAAACCCGAAAATCAGAATCATGCTCTTATTTTTACAAGAGGAGAAGCTCTCCAGGCTATTGATATGAATCAAGTAAACTATTCATCTCAAACCGGCAATTTTCATAAGTTCATAACAAAAACATAGAGAACTATTCTTTGTTGGAAGACTCTTTTTATTTACCATAAAATCTTAATAATAGGACCATTACTTGGAAGAAGCACTTAAAATGAGGAACCTACTAGAAGAGTTCAACGAGGACCATGGAGTACGTGCACCCACTATTCTTGGTTTTAGAGAACATATATTTACTGGCAGGTATTTGGGAAATATGGTTTCGACATTCTTTTGTTAAATATAGGACTTCCTTCCTTTTTGGTAGCTGATATATATGCTTTGCTTCGATTTGGTGCTTGTAGTGTTTCTTCTTTAGCTTGGTTTATGTCCAATCAAGAAACAAGCTTTGTGACGATTGGTCAAAGAGTCCTTGCAAGTCCGCTGAAGTAATTCATAATCTTCTTTCTTTCATTCTAGACAAGATAGCTTTAATACAAAACACGAAGCTTATGTTTCATTTTTGATGTCAGGGTCCGGTTTCACTATGGCCATCCTGATGTCTTTGATAGAATCTTCCACATTACTCGAGGTGGCATCAGCAAAGCATCACGTGGCATAAACCTTAGCGAGGATATCTTTGCTGGTTGGATTCTCGACCTTACTTAAACGAAAATATAGTTATATGTTTCCTTCATGATTTACTTATGATTGATTCATGATACATCAAGGTTTCAATTCAACTTTGAGGCGTGGGAATGTCACTCATCATGAGTACATCCAAGTAGGAAAAGGAAGAGATGTTGGTTTAAATCAGATATCTCTCTTTGAAGCAAAGGTTGCCTGTGGAAACGGTGAGCAAACATTGAGTAGGGATCTCTACAGACTTGGGCATCGCTTTGATTTCTTCCGCATGATGTCTTGTTACTTCACAACAATAGGATTTTACATCAGCTCGATGGTAACTTTTGATATTCTCATATCAAGCTGTGTTTACGATTTGACTTTAGTGAGAAAGAAACATTAAACGGGGTAGTATTATTCTGTGAATTACAGATTGTTGTCCTCACAGTTTATGCATTCCTGTATGGAAGACTTTACCTATCGTTGAGTGGCGTAGAGGAGGCAATAGTAAAGTATGCAGCGGCTAAAGGAGATAGTTCACTAAAAGCAGCAATGGCGTCTCAATCAGTAGTGCAGTTGGGTCTGCTAATGACACTACCAATGATAATGGAGATTGGGCTAGAGAGAGGGTTCAGAACTGCGTTGTGTGATTTAATCATAATGCAGCTTCAGTTAGCGCCTGTCTTCTTCACCTTCTCACTTGGAACAAAGGTTCATTACTATGGAAGGACCATACTACACGGAGGAGCAAAGTACAGAGCAACAGGGCGTGGATTTGTGGTGAAGCATGAGAAATTTGCAGAGAATTACAGAATGTATTCTAGAAGCCACTTTGTGAAAGGAATGGAGCTAATGGTACTTCTAATATGTTACAGGCTATATGGTAAAGCAACAGAGGACTCAGTGGCATATGCACTTGTGATGGGCTCAACTTGGTTCCTCGTAGGCTCCTGGTTATTCTCACCGTTCCTTTTCAATCCCTCGGGATTCGAATGGCAAAAGATAGTTGATGACTGGGATGATTGGAACAAATGGATAAGTAGCAGAGGAGGTATTGGAGTTCCAGCAAACAAAAGCTGGGAATCTTGGTGGGAAGAAGAACAAGAGCATCTGCTTCACTCGGGGTTCTTTGGAAAGTTCTGGGAGATTTTTCTCTCCCTTCGGTACTTCATCTATCAATACGGCATTGTCTACCACTTGAACTTAACCAAAGAGAGCAGACTAGGGAAACAACAGAGCATCATAGTGTACGGACTGTCATGGCTAGTCATAGTAGCTGTAATGATCATTCTGAAGATAGTGTCTATGGGGAGAAAGAAGTTCAGCGCAGATTTCCAACTAATGTTCAGATTACTGAAACTGTTTCTCTTCATAGGATCAGTGGTGATTGTAGGAATGCTATTCCACTTCTTGAAACTGACAGTGGGAGATATATTGCAGTCACTGTTAGCATTTCTACCAACGGGATGGGCTTTGCTTCAGATTTCGCAAGTCGGGAGACAATTGATGAAAGCAGTAGGAATGTGGGGATCAGTTAAGGCTTTGGCTCGAGGATATGAGTACATCATGGGAGTGGTCATCTTCATGCCAGTCACAGTTCTCGCATGGTTCCCATTCGTTTCTGAGTTCCAGACTAGGCTACTCTTTAACCAAGCCTTTAGCCGTGGTCTTCAGATTCAGCGTATTCTTGCTGGTGGTAAGAAACAGAAATGAGACTTTTCTCCTTTAATACTATTCTCTGAATTTTTCGTAACTCAACTTTTTCTTCATTGATTCTTGGTTGGTGTGTTTCTTATAAGTAAATATTAGGAATTGATGTAAAACAAGTTATATCTGATTATTTTGTTTGCCATAAAGTCGAATGAATGACCTATGCCACCAAATCTGAACCACTCCATGAACGCTCATATCCCTTCGTCTAGTTCCTTTTTGCATCTTTGTAGCCAACCCAAAATATAATAACACTTGCCTGATCCATGTTTCTACAAACCCTGCCCTTTCCAGATTGCTATGAACATTACTCCTATTACTTTGCTGAACTTACACCTCAACATTGGCGACGCCTTCTCATGCCTTTCCACTAGCCTTTTTTGGTTCCCCGTATCATTCCTCTGATGTTTCTCAATCTATCATATTTTCAATTGACCAGATTGTGTTCTCCACGTCCTTCAATATACCTTCAGACCTTCAATCCGTGTCTCTTGTCATAATGGATATGAGAGATAATCGAAGGACCATAGCAGAAAATGTAAGAATAATGATTTAACATTGTTAAGACAGCTTCTCTCTCAGGCTCGAATACCTAGGCTCCTCCGTTAATGGTGTTTCTCGACGCCGGCGGCGGCGATTCCCGCTGCTGTTTTTGGTCTTTTTTTACAGGTTTTGTTCTGATCTACTCTCAGCTTCAATGTGGCTTGCCGAGAAGTCCTTCTGTCGTCGTCACCGACTTTGAGATCTTTGGATCCTGTTGTTGCTATGTGACGTGGCCTCTTCACCTCCTGGGCACGCCCCACTTCACCTCCTTTGCTCTACCGCGAACAAGTCACCGACCATTCCCCTGCCACGAGTTGGATCCACCGTCATATCTGGCGGTGTTGTGTTTGACCGCCACTGCACCCGGCCTCCTTGTTTCCTTTTCTCAGTCGTGACCTCTCAAAATCTGCCAAATCCTCCTCATTTCTGTACCCATGCCGGAGAAAAGAGAGATGCTAGCTGTTCAGATTTCTTTACCGATAAAGCGGTTTACCGCCACTGGTGTTGCGCCGACGCAACTGTCCCTACACGGGTAAATCTCACCTCCTTCATCCTGACGCTGTCCTTGCCTTGTTTCATATGGGTTGTATGTTTGGTCGGTACGGGTCGGATTTCTTCCTCGGTAAAGTGGCATTTTGTCGATGCTGGTGCAGCGCCGACTGTTTACCTCATGCACTCGGTAGTTTGGTTTGGCGAAGATTCTCTCTTGTTAGATCATAGTTAGGTACAAGGTAAGTCTACATCTTTGTTTCAAGGATGAGACGCTTTGGTACGTTTCTGGTTTACAAATCAATTTTCCACCCATTTACTTTGGTATCGCAAATTCCCCTTTCTTGCTGCTAGACTTACAAATCCTCATTGGCCTCGTCGATTTCCCTGCTCGGCGTGGACCCTCACTAATCCGGTTGGAGACCATCCACCAGGTAAATCTTTGTCTTAGCTTAAAGATTGAGATGCTTAGGGTAAGATCTGGTTTCCCAAACCATCGGCTACTCCGTTGCTCCTTATGTCCAGGGAGTCTCCATTCAGATGTTTTAGTTTCTGGAAATTTGAAAGCATTGCCATCAGTAACCGGTCTAGGAACCGAGCTAGTTATGTATGGGAATTGTTTGTCTGTCCAAGCCCTAGAAATCATGCTTAAATTTGCAAGGGTTTATGATCAGTGTAGTTACTTTGTTGCTAGAGGCTTTTGTCATCTTTGGTACGGTATTACCGTAGGTCCAAGAAGTTTTTGGTCACTAGTTGTGGAAAAACTATCATTCTCATATGGATTACCAAGTTTAGAAG
>OVAV01001082.1:0-14526 GCA_900406375.1 Iberis amara | reverse complement strand
ATATATATTACTAAACACTTTAAAATAAAAGACCATTATCTAATATATACACTTTATATAAATATCAAAATAAACGTACTTTCCATCTTGCTAAGCATTAGATCATTTATCATTCCCACATCATCACTTTTAGGACATAATATCGCTCATTCTTGAAAGAACTTTGGATAGTTTAGCTCTTGAAATTTTCTAGGATCTCCATAAATTTCTCTGTTCATCACTTCCATAGGATCATCTGATTTCGTAATAAGAAATTCTGGCAGAATATCGATAATGACTTGTCCATCATTAGGTTCAAATATCTTCCAATCACCTACATCTAGAAACCATTTAGAAAACTCATCTATTTCTTTCGCTTCTTCAATACTCAACTCTTTGTTCAAAAGACGCATATTCCTTGTTAGCTTCAAAACTTTGCGATTCTTGCATAAATAAGATGCGTTTAGAGAAGAAAGAACAATCTCAGTCCTTTCAGCACCAACTATAACAGGAAGAACTTGTCTAACATCGCTACCAAGTACTATAACATTTCCACCGAAAGGTTGGTTGTCTTGATTCCCTACTATATCTGACAAACTTTTGTCTAGAGTTCAAAACAATATCTACTCATCATAGGCGCTTCTTCCCATATTATAAGTGACGCTTCTTTAACCAATTTAGCCATATCTAATCCTGGCTTGACTCTACACATTGTAAATTCATCGAGTTGACAGGAATTCTGAATCTTGAATGGGCAGTTCGTCCACCTTCCAATAGATTAGTTGTGATTCCGCTTGAAGCTACATTAAGAACAATAGATTATGTACACCCAATATCGACAGAAAGCGTTTTCCACATAAACGTTTTTCCGGTGCCTCCGAACCCATAGAAAAATATGTCTCCTTTTTATTCTTAACCGCTGCAATTATCTCATTGTATATCGATTTCTGTTCAGACGTCATCAATTGAATCCATTT
Source organism: Iberis amara (assembly GCA_900406375.1). NCBI lineage: Eukaryota > Viridiplantae > Streptophyta > Magnoliopsida > Brassicales > Brassicaceae > Iberis > Iberis amara. The sequence goes on along the minus strand of OVAV01001082.1, from coordinate 13,570 downwards.
TGTGTCCTTTCTCTCAAATAGTCATGACCATAGCTAGTTTCATCAACAGTAAACCGATTAGAAGTATCTCTACCTTCTTGTGATGGTTGAGGCATGGTTGTGAAGTATTTCAAGGCGGTTCCATTTCGTAATAGCAATTCATTAATCTCTTGTAGGGCATAGTTTTTTTTTTCTCCTCGTCAGTCAATATGAGATCTGTTTAACTAAAAAACAAAATTCCAGCGAGGTAAAAGACAAAAAAAAATTTAATTCTAGACGATAATTAAAAACTTACTATGATTGTCGAATTTATTTTGTTTCTTAAGCTCAATATCTTTAGACAAATATTTCCAAGTTTTTTCCCAAACATCTTTTGGTTTAAATAAAGAAGCAGACAAAAGCATCATAGCAACAAGATTTCTAAAGGCGTCTGCAAAACACCAAAAACTTGCAGCTATAATACTCTCGATGAATGCATTATCATCATCAAGAATACCACATGCTATACATGTTTCTTTATAAGAAGGATAAATGATATACTCGGTTTTTACTTGGTTTTACCACTTCGTTTAGAGTCTTTTATCGAGTAAAGTTGTATTTTTAGAGTCTTTTAGTCCTTTATCGAGTATTTTCAGGTTTTAGGTGGCTTTAGAGAAGATTGAGGTGTTTTGGGATGTTTTGGATGCAAATTGGCATATGCAGATGCAAAGTCCAACCCTTGGATTCGCTCGTTTGCTTTTAAAAAAATCACAAAACAATAAAATTGTGACTCGGACTCTCGAACTCGAAATCATTTTTAGCCAAAACGGGTCAGATCCGATCCAACCCTTAGATCCACGCGCTTCTTAAGTTTTTCTGACCAAATTGCCCTCAATTCGTTTTTTTCATGAAAATATTAAAATTCAATGGCATGCCATGTAATATACCACATGACAATAAGGTTATTTCCAAAAGTGTCTTCAAAATTAATAATATAGATATACTATAAAATAATAAATTATAATAACGAAACTTTTTTTATAAACATCTAATTTAAAATTTTATTTTGGTTAATTCAATTTTTTGGTTAAAATCAATAATCAAATCAAACATAACAAAATACTAGAATATTTTATATTTCTGAAATTTAAATGTAATAATGCACTTCATAACATAAATTTTTTTGTCACATTCATCTTTGGACCAAAACGGGCATAACAAAAAAAATATAGTAAATACTTTTATTTTTCAGAAATTTAAAATGTAATTTAACTTTAAAAACTTTAACATGATAAAAATAGAATATAGTTTAAATATTTAATGATTAAAACTTTATGTTAATAATATATTTTAATTTTCACTATGTTATCAAATAGATTTAAACTATATCTTTTTGTCACGATTAAACTATATCATACATTTAAATTTAAACTACCAACAACAATTTCTTTAAAAAGTTAAACAATAGTATTTTGTTATTGAACTTATCCCGTGCATACTGATTCTAGTAAAAATAAGGAACAATTACATTCTAGTGTACCTAAAACTAAAGTATTTACATTCTAGTGTATTTTGCTTTTGGTTTACTTTCACTCTCAACAAATACCATTTTGCCCTTAAAAGGAAGGGAGAGAAAAAAAGAGTGGTATTGATGTCTTGGTAGATGTGCAAGATAAAAAGTAATGTTTTTATTTTTCATCCTCAATCTTTAAAATTAATTAGTTGATAATATATATTTTTTAAAAATAAAAATTATACCAAAAATTATATTTTTTGTACTCTATAAACATGCATTTGTTTTTTTATTTGGTCACAAAGCAAAACACAAGTTTCATGACGTCTGTGTTCACGACGCTTTGTGTACGTGACACTAATTATTCGGAGTACACAATGATTATTCAGTCTATGTACAACTCATGCATCATTCATCATGTGTACAACATCATGTACATGATGCTTGTGTGTACAGCATCGCATATCATGCATATATGTATAGTGTACCAATATCAATGTTCTATACACAATGTTTTTGTACACCAATAGCATGATATACACAAGCATCATGTACAAAACATTGGGTACGTAACGCTATACACCTGTTGCATGATACGTGAGGTTGTACACATAAGCATCGTATACATGATGTTATGCACATGCTGAATGCTACACGACATTGTACACGGACTGAATAATCATTGTGTACACCGAATAACTAGCGTCATGTGCACAAAGTATCGTATACACAAATGTTATGAAACTTGTTTTTTTCTTGTGTCCAAATTAAACAAAACAAGTGTCTATTTATAGAGTATAAAAAGTTAAGAATTTTGGTATAATTTTTAGTTTTTTGAATATAATATTATCAAGTAATTGGTTTTTAAATATTGGAGGTGAAAAAAACAAATGTCAACATCTGACACATATCATGTGATAAAAAAGGGTAGAGTATAATTCTATAGAAAAATAAAGGTATAATGAAGAAAAAAAATTTTCTTTCTTCACTAAAGTACATTAATAGCAAAAAGTATACTAGAATGAAATCTCCTTTATATAAAAGGGTAATTTTGGCTCTTCTAAGGACATCCACATCAGCTAAATATGCACCCAATCACATGTTGCCAAGTCAGATTTACTACACAATTGAAAAAAAGAAAAAAAATTACACAACACAATTAATCACCTTCATGCGTAAAAGAGATGTGTATTATAATAAAAACCCATTTAAAAAGAATCCCAAATTATAAAACCCACTAACTGAAGCCCAAGTTAATAAAACCAACTAACGAAAACCCTCAAATTATTTTATTTCTTCTTCACCTTAACACTGCAACCACCGACCCTTCAACTTACCGTCCAAATTCTTACGATGCACTAAGATCCGAAGCTTCGCGATCCCTCCCCACTCATCCTTCTTCGAACGGCGCTTCCCTTGACTGAAGGTGTAGCGATAGGTATTCCCATGTCTAAATGCTCACTGTTTCAATTAATAAATGCACACCCGACCTCTATATAAATTCTACAGCTTCAATGGTTTCTCCCTCATACTGAAATCATGGCTTCTTCTGTTGTAGAAGCGTCTCTAGAAGGAAGAACATACAAGCTTTTCAATGAAATTGGCACAGAACGATTTTGTAAGGCTGAATTGGTGGGAAGACTCATACATTTTTGGGAAGCACGTAATCCTAATAAAGGTGGTCTTCTCATGGGACTTCAACTCCTGCTAATTGATGAAAAGGTATATGAAGACCTACTGCTCTAACCAAAATCTATATACTCACTTATTATATTATCATTCTAACAAAAGTTATCTCAGTCTTCTGTGATTTCAGCTTTCATAGGAGCTACCCGCGTTTGGCGTTACCAGCGACTCTTGCAACCAAACTCCATATACCTAATCAAGAATTTCACTGTAAAAGATGCTGGCAAGCTTTACTCTTTGTCTAACCACAAGTTCACGCTCCAGTTCATTGACCAAACAGTTATCGAGGCCGTCGCTGAAGAAACATATAGTATCGAAACTCAAAAGTTCAGGATATGTGACTTTCAATACTTTGAGGCTAACGCAGACCAAAGATCATGTTTATTTGGTAAGTTCAAAACTTTAAAAAACATTATGCAGTCTTATATAGCCTCACTCCTTTTTTCCTCCACACACAGATGTGATTGGGCAGGTGACACTTATCAGCGGTGACAACATCTCGAATCCAGAAGCACTTGAGGGAGGACCTGTCATCCTCGAAAGCAGACAGAAGGACCGAGTCACTATCCATCTTTCTCTGAAAGAGTACACTTTAGCTTATTATTTTAACTTTCACATAGTCATTGATTGTGTGACATTTACATTAAACATGTATAGATATAGGCACTATACACCTGTTCTGATATTTTTTACCTATTTGAGTCCAGCGGAACACCTGTGCGAGTAACTCTTTGGGATAACACCGCAGCTTCTTTTCGAAAGAAAATTCAACAAGGAGAAATTGTTCCAACCGTACTCTTGGTTACTACAGTAAACCCAAAATTGATCTCAGGTAAATAAGGGACACAACACGATGGTCACTAACTTGGAGATAAAATTCATACCTCTTATACATAAAAATTATGTGTAGTATAACCCTATCATATTTTTTCCATTTTAGGTGTCCTCCACCTCAATTCTATGTCGTTTTCTAGGATATTTTTGACAATGATGTTGGCTTCAGCAGTGAATATCTACAAAGATAAGAATCATATGTAACAATGCACATATATGTTTAGGTGTGATATTTAATTTGCTTAGATAAACAACTTAGTTGAGTGATGTTTAATTTTACATGCCAATAATGAGTTACAATTCCTCTGTTTTAGACTCTGATCAGGTTAAAATAAGTTATATAAGTGTTCACTTACTCTTATGTTAGTGCTTAATTTAGATCCTATGTTTGATTTTCTCCCTTCAATGGATTTGCTTATAATGCTTTGATGATCAATGATGGAATTAATTTCTCAAACCTGTAATTTGTCTTACTTTATTTAGCCGATAGATATGTATACTTTACACTTTACTATACATACTTTTCAGTTTGGGTGATGTGCAAAACAAAAATCCGTCAATCAAGAGCTCAAATGGTGCAATCGCAAAATTGGAAGATGTTAACATCGGGGACCTCTATGAGTACCTACAAGCTGAAAATAAGGAGGTATGCACATCTTACTTATACTAAAAATCTGTCCATGAATTAGTAAAATATTTTAAATATTCTTTGCTATTTCCACAAACAGGCTAGCTTCATATGCCAAGCAACCATTGTGGACATCCTTTCGGAATATGGTTGGTATTACATCTCATGTGCTGAGTGCAACAAGAAATTCGGGCGTAATGTTTCCTCCTTTGTTTGTGACATCTGTCAGAATCCTCATCCAGTTGGTGTTGTTAGGTAAGATTACCATACACGTTTCTCATCTAACCAGCATCCACCTCATCCTGACACATACTCTGCACATGTGCTTTTGAAAACATGACCAAATAAGTTTCTTATATAGGACATGGTTTTTTTTCACCACAATCTCTAACTAAACCATTAAACCATATAGGTACCGAGTAGAACTCTCTGTCCGCGACACCAATAATGTTGGTACTTTTGTGGTGTTGAACGACGTATGAGTCAAACTTTTTGGACGCCAAGCCGCTGATTTGGTCAATGAAAGCCTCCCGGTAAATAATCATTTTCTCACCACTGCAAGGTTACAATAATTAGATTACAATATTGAAAAGAAATTTAATTTGGCTTGGAAATATCATTTATTATATAAGTAAAATTATTTTAATCAATCAAAAACATCGAAGTGAAGATATCTTCACAATCATATTCTGTTTTAAACTTTGATGTTTTAAGATAGTTAAATGCATAATTAATATACTATGGAATAAATTATTTATATAACTTTTAACTTTGACATCTTACAAAGACAACCGAAACTATAATTATTCTTAGAATACGTTATTTGTTTTTTTTTAAAGTTATTTGTTTTTTTGCTATGTTCATGTGCTTTACTGGTTTGCTTACAAGGAGTAATATGGAATTTGGTGTTATGTCATATCCTGTGATTTCATAATTGCATTGAGTAGTGGAATTTTACATTGCAATGTCCTTAACAGAACTATTACAAAAATTACTAACCTGCATCTTGAACACAGACTGACCCAGCACAAAGTGAAGAAACATTTTTGCCAACACCACCATGTCTCCATGAGGTCATAGGAAAGACTCTAAGCTTCCAAGTCAAAGTAGCAAAATTTACCTTCACTACCAATCGCAAAACATTCAGCGTCTCCCGTGTTCTTGGAGATATTACCAACTATGATACTGAGCCTCCTCTGCTTGACACCCTTGGGGATATACAAATCAACCAAAAGAAAAAGGAAGCATTTGGAGATGAGGCTGGTGATTTAGTGGATACATCTACCAAACAAGCTTGGAAGCGTCCACGCTTTGAAAACTGAGAAATTGAGGATTCTTCAACTTTTACCCAGTTAAACTTAATTTCCATCCATGTTTTTTTCCCTGTTGCTTTAAGATTTATGAACTTTTACTTGGTTTGAATACATTTGGTTTCATATTTTCGTAATGGCCGAAGCTCTGATTCCATGGGAAAGGTAGACAAATACTCATCCATAAATGAGTCATTATACCCGGTTGAATATCTAAATACCCTAGATTACCCGGGCATACCAAATCATAAGTTAGATTTGAAGATTGGGGCTCCGATAATGCTGGTAAGAAACATCAACCAAAAACAAGGGCTATGCAATGGCACTAGACTCATTGTCACTCATTTAGGAGACAGAGTGGTCGAAGGACAAATAGTTACTGGTACACATGTTGGCGATAAAGTTATACTACCAAGAATAATTTTATCTCCAACAGAATCAATGCACCCATTCACTCTAAGAAGGAGACAATTTCCAGTCAGATTATGCTATGCAATGACGATAAACAAAAGCCAAGGATAAACTCTGAAATCCGTTCTACTATATTTTCCGAGACCAATTTTCAGTCATGGGCAACTATATGTGGCTTTATCTAGAGTAACCTCCCCTGAAGGTCTTCGGATTCTTCAACCAGAAGAAAACCAAAATGGAGCTGTGAAAAACATTGTCTACAAGGAAATTTTCAACGGCCTACCAAGACGCCAAAGACAGTGTCACGTATAATTTTTTGGTTAAAGCTACTACAAACTCCCCTTTAGACTCATTTGCGAAGTTATGGATTTCAAAGATGCAGCTAACTAAATAGAACGTACGTTGAAGACCATAAACAACCATAAGCAATGTCCAATTTCAAGATATTGGAAATACACGATAGCTACTATGGAATAAATTATTTATTTACAAATCTAATTAATATATCTAAAATATGGTTTGGGCACAAATAGAAAACACTGCAAAACCACCAAAAATGAAAAATTATATAAACCATAAATTTTTAAAGATAACCATATTGTCAATATGTTCTATAGTTGTGTCTACATGCAAATTAATTATTTTCTTAAACAACATTTTAAATTTCATATTATATAGTCCACAAACAAGAATATTAATAGAATTCATTTTTAGAAAAAACTCTAACCTTAAAAAGTTTTACATTAATATTATTTCATAATTCATGAATACGATGAGAATATTTATGAGCATTTTTCATATTTAAAATTTCAAGTTTCAGTATATTCATACATATAATATTTACGTTTTATTAGTTTATTAATACATGAAATAAATTTGTTTAATCTACAAATAAAGTGAATTATATATCACATTGGGAAAAAACATACGAAATGAAATGACGTACATACCGTATATAAAGAATTTTTTTGTTCAACCTAAACTAACATAAGTATTACGTTCAACAAGTGTTTAGTTTAATAAATTTTACGTGATAACTTTAACTAAGGTAATGTCAAACAGATCTGTACGGTTTGTTTCGTCTGATTTTTTGGGTAATTTGAAAATTTTTATAATAACAAAATTAGCCCTGACACCATTGGTGCAGAAACCACTAGCATCACTCAACTACCCAATAGTGATGAACATATGCTTAGCAAACAATAATCCGGACGCTCACTACATTAGAGGTATTCTCAACTACTTTCTCCTTAACAATGACTCTGAAGGAATAGACCATTTATGTATAGCAGTTGATGTCGGCCATAAAGAGGCGGTTTACCTTTATGCTATGATACTTTTGTGCACGGGTATGTTTGAAGAAGGAAAAAACTACCTAGGAAAGCTAAAATGGATGGAGGAAGGTGTCATACTTGACACATGTTGGAATAACATCAAAGGATCATTGGATGGGATTGATGTGAGGAGAAAGAAAGGCTATTTTCTTTCTCTTCGGAAGATGCAACCTAAATGTCACTTCAATAATATTGAGAGCACATGTATGGAGTGTATCTACTACAAAAACATGTTCAAGTTTATCTTTATGATATAACCTGCCATCAAGATTTTCAAGTTTATCTTTATGATATAACTTCCCATCACGTGATTTAGATAGTTGTTTTTCTTTAAAAATTCCCTAAAAGGTTTCAAGCCTTAAAGCTTAGCTACTTATGTTTTGTTTCCATTAGTTGTTGTTCTAGTGCTTTTTTCGTGAAGCTCTAAACTTTGCAACTTTAATGCTCATGCTTAATTAAGACTTTACTTGGATAACATGGAAAAAATTAACCGATCAACAATCCAAAAAATTCCAAAAGAGAAAAAAACTTTTTAAATGGGTTTCAGGACCATTACCTAAAAGAAAATAAATGTGTGAAGATAATGATCAAAGCAAAGATGACTAACTTGACTCTCCATATGGAGACGATGTTATACTTTAGATACAATTCGCTTTGTAGTATGAGGACCTCCTGATTAGATACAATTTGATTCTTCACTCCCAACAAGTTCTTCAATCTCTGGAATAGCACAAATGACACTCTTGAGCTCCTGAAAAATTAACACAATACAAAAATTCAACCTCAGAGTTTTGAAGACTAAACAACTTATACAAAAGATTCACAGAGCTACTCTCTAGATTCAATTTGTCGGAAAAATTTTGCACACATGATTGAATATGAAATGTATTCAAACATATAAGGAAAGTAATATATGAATCATGTGCAACACTATGAAAAAATCACTCATGTAAACCATCCTCATCATGATACCAATTTTCAATGATACATGAAGATGTATAAATCCATACAGAGCATCGAATTGAGTATAGGCTAAAGCTATCTCTGGTTTATGATTGTCGTCTTTATAAAGATTTGGATGAGCTTTATGCATTTTCTTTGCTAATTTCTGATTTGGATGAGCTTGAATCTAGAAAGGCCATACCACCGATAATAACTATCAAATATTCATCACAATGAAACTACAATTATGTAACTCAACAAAAGAATCTACAAGAACTAATTCAACTTTTCAATAGATGAAATCATTAAATAATAAAATTTTAATAGTGATCCAATTTTACCTCAATCGTAATCTTTAATACATGATTTAAATCGACGAAGACGTCCTCGACCCACTTCATACCGCCATAGCCTTAACGACGGTTGCGATCTCCATAGTTACTCAATCTAAAGTCTAAAGCTAAGCGCCCATGGAAATGGAAGCTCGAGCTTTTATCTTCTTCTTTGAGCGGTCCCAAATTATGGAGAATATTTTTATCTCTCATATAGTGTGGAAGTTGTTATTGGAAAATAAAAAAGTTAGTGGAACAAATGTAGAAAAAATAAAATTTGTAGGGTCAATATGTTTAACTTAAGAAGGAAAAAATGTGACCAACGTGAAACAAAACCACTTGTTTTGCCGAATAAAACATTTACTTTCAGTACCCTTTTACCTCTTTCCATAACATTATATCTTTTACCAAAAGTAAAAAAAATCTACCAATTAACAATCCAAGAAAAAAAAAATTTTAAATGACATTCAGGACCATTCACTTAAAACAACAAAATTGTGTATAGATATTAATCAAAGCAAAGATATACACATATTAATAAGCCAATTTTCAGCATATTACTCATGAGCAAAATAAGGTAAACATATATGATAGATAAGTGAAAATAATAATATTAAAAATGGTAAAGTATTCTTACGATCCAAACCATATATAGTTTGTCAAAAAATTTTATACAAATAAAAAGTTACACTCAAATCACCGAAATAATACACAAAAAACTATTTAAAACTTCATAATATACAATTAAGATAACAAATCCGCGCGTAGCGCGGGTCTAACTCTAGTTACTTTTTAAAAAGTCTATCTCGATGAAATTTACGATTTACGAGGGCTTAAGAATACTGTGCACAAAAAAAAGAATAAGTATAGCCCTTCGTGCACAAAAAGAGAAAAAGAATAGCCCAATTTCCATATCTTGAGTGGCTCTTTGAGAAAGCCCATAATGCTATTACTGGGCCCACTTTGTTAGATCAAATTAGGTTTTCGTTATTTTAAGGGTTTATGCGTTTCACTCTGTATATAAACTCTCTTCATTACACATCTCCCATCGCCTCTGCAGCCGATTCTTCTGTTTAGCCGCCATGGTAATTGCTTAATCTTCTCAATTTCATCTTTCTCTTCTCGTAGATTTGACCTAAAATTCTGAATCTGCGTTTCTGTTGTCGCAGGTGAAGTACTCGCAAGAACCTGACAATCAGACCAAAAGTAAACTTCCTTGAAACTCTTTCTTAGTACCATTTTACTATTCGTATTCAGTTCCTTGAATCCGCTAATTTACGTTGTGGTAAATCTGCCTATGATTTTGCAGGCTGCAAGGCTAGAGGATCCGATCTTAGGGTTCATTTCAAGGTATGTAGCTCGTAAAGCATTCGATCTTTGTATTTTGATTTCGATGTAGTAAGATTAGTGATAGGAAATGGTAATGATTTAGGAAAACCTTATTGAGAAAAAGCAGAGTTCTGTTACAATTTACAGATCTCACGTAAACTTCAGGGAAATTGAATTGGTCATCGTGATTGGGCGAATCTATGTTTATGTAGCATATAACTTAAAGGTTCAGTACATGATGGTACATAGATTATAGTTAACATTTTACATTTTAGGCTATTTTTTTGTCGTATATTTAGGTCTATTGTCCAAAGTTAAAATGTAACCTGATTAGAAAAAGCAGGGCTTTGTTGCCAATTTGTGAATAAAGCTCTCGTAAATGTCAAGGAAATTATGGGCGTTGTTCTTGGGTGAACCTATGTAGACGAATCTAGTGCCTAATGGTTCAGTAAATGATGCCACATTCTAGTTTTTGAGTGCATGTTATTTTGTTGTTGTTTGACTTTTATGGTCTTTTGTTTAATCTTTTGTTATCTGAAACAGAACACAAGAGAAACAGCGCATGCAATCAGGAAGCTACCATTAAACAAGGCGAAGAGGTACCTTGAAGATGTGATAGCTCACAAGCAAGCAATCCCCTTCACTCGTTTCTGTAGAGGTGTAGGGAGAACTGCTCAAGCTAAGAACAGGCATTCTAATGGTCAAGGACGTTGGCCTGCTAAATCTGCTCAATTTGTTCTTGATTTGCTCAAGAATGCTGAGAGCAATGCTGAGGTGAAAGGTTTGGATGTTGATACCCTCTTCATATCACACATCCAAGTGAACCAGGCTGCAAAACAAAGAAGAAGGACTTACCGTGCTCATGGAAGAATTAATCGTAAGATTGGGATTTCTCTTGTGGTGACGTCTCTTGTATAATAACAAACTGATGAGGTTCTTTTGTTTGATTGCAGCCTACATGTCTAACCCATGCCACATTGAGTTGATTTTGTCAGAGAAGGAAGAGCCTGTCAAGAAAGAGGTAAAATGAGTTTTGACTATTATTGTAAATTCAGGATTTGCGGTAATAACAATGATTCTTAATTTGCATTTGTTTGTGATAATTGTAGCCGGAGACGCAGTTGGCAGCCAAGTCAAAGAAATCAGCTGCATAAGCTCCACTCTTTGTATTTTTTTCTGTTGTTGAAAGAGATTTTGTTTCCTATCGTTTTGCGAGACAATGAATAGATTTTCTTGGATGTTCGTTGGGTGTTTTCAAGTTATAAAATCCTTAGTAGCATTTATCTTATCTAAAAAAAGATCTACAGAGAGCATATTATATTTTACGTTTTAGGTTTTACAAATACAAGAAAATGAAATACTTTGGACGGCAATTTTTTTTTTTGACACAAAACACCATTTATTATTAATTCAGGATAAAAAATTTAGCTTTTGAGCAAACTATTTTGGAACCTAAGAGTTTACATGGGAGATTATTGAGCTTGAGCTCCCTTAACTAAAGTATTAGCTATTACTTCAAACTTTCTTGTAATAAAAGAAATAGTAAATTTAGAAAACAAATTTCATAGTTGTTTGAATTCATTCCATTCAGAGACCAAGGATGGTCATTTTTTTTTTCATTTATTAGCTTCACAAGCTGTAGACAATCCGATTAAAAGGACATATTTTGAAAACCTAGTTGCAAGGAGTTTTTCATTGCATAGAACAAGATATTGAACTCTGCATGCAGATGGGATAAAACCTGGTTTATCCCAAAAGAACTAAAGGTACGTACTCCTGGTTCAAACTCGGAAACACAACCCCACCCACAAATTCAAAGTTTTTCACCCAGGATGCATCCACTTTGCATCTCGGATATGATGAACTTTCGACTGATTCGTGGAGTTGTGCGGAACTCTCTCTATCTTGACCATGATTTAGAATTACTTGTGCTGCCCTACAATCCTCTTCTTCATGGCAATATTTACAATTGTGTTTTTTCAAAAGATATTCATAGTAGTATTCAGAGTCTCGTTGAAATCTATCATCTCATTCTCAATTGGTCAGAAAACCTCTATTCTAAGTAGTTGTCTTCATTTTTGAAGGTTTTGGTGCCCATAAAACTTGGTATGTTTTCTCTAAGTGTTAGAGAGTCTCTTTCTTGGATAGAGGGTTCACTTTCTCATCTCTTGTAATTGGTTTAATCTAAGTATAAAGATTGAACCAAGTTCTGTTAGTCGGTTAGGTTGGTTAGGAATTAGTTTTGGGTTAGTTGGTTTAATAATCGATCGTTATAAATGTATCAGAGAGAGAGTGAAAAAGAGAGCTGGGTTCTTCATAGAATCAAGAGAGAAAGAGAGGAAAGAATCTGTAAAATCAGAGGTTGACTCAAGTTTGAGTCGGAGTAGTGGATTCCGGATAACTTTTGGCAAGACGTAGGGATTTATCCCGAACTCGTAAGTGTTCTTTATTTTTGCATTTTCTTTCGTTTTCTCAATCAAAGAATCGGAGCTCAAGAAGTTGGATTGAGGTTTCAATCTAGGTTGAAATCGCACAAATTGGTATCAGAGCCAAGGTTAGGCTAAGAAGAGAAGTCCGATTCGAAGTTGAATGAGCTCGCATCAAGAAATCGACATGACTGGAACAAGAGTAGAAGTCGAAAGATTTGATGGTACAGGAGATTTCTCACTGTGGAAACGAAGAATGTATGCACACCTAAGCGTTCTTGGACTCAAAGATGTGCTTACAGAGAAGGTACTTACCGCAGTGAAAGACGACGATAAAAAGGAAGAAGATCCGGAAAAGGCCAAGAAATTGATTGAAGCCGAAGAAGCAAGAATGGAACGATGTGAGAAGGCAATGAATCTCATTCTACTTAATGTAGGAGATTATGTCCTCATGAAGATTGAGAAATGCACAACAGCAGCAGAGACTTGGTCAACTTTAGAAAGGCTGTACATGTCCAAGTCACTGCCCAACAGAGTAAGACTCTATTCATTCAAGATGCAAGACAACAGGTCAATAGATGAGAACATAGATGATTTCTTGAAGCTGATTGGTGACTTAAGCCACCTATCAATCGAAGTTGCAGAAGAGGTTCAAGCTATTTTGCTGCTTAACTCTCTTCCTGCAAAGTATGACCAGTTGAAAGAAACACTGAAGTATAGTAGGGAAGCAATCAAGANGCAATCAAGATGGAGGACGTGGCTAGTGCAGCAAGGTCCAAAGAAAAGGAGTTCAAGGATACAACAGACTCTAAAGGAACAACATCAAAAGGTTACTTTGTAAGAGGCAGATCAGAAACAAAAGGCTCT
>OVAV01001081.1:0-14531 GCA_900406375.1 Iberis amara | reverse complement strand
CTAGAGGAAATTGTTGGATTAGTTGTCAAGGAAAGACTTTGTTTTTTTAGGTGAGTGATTTAATTTGTTAAGTTTTTTGAAAGAGGATGAAGGAGGTATAATTAATGGAGAATGGTGATATGTAAAAATTTCAAATCATGTAAAATGAGGTGGCACTCTCTATGACTAGAGAGTGTTCAACTTTATATATATATATATATATATATATATATATTTTAATTCATAAACATCGTAAATAATTATATTACCTTTAATGAAATCACAAAATTACACACCCAACCAACTTTNTTGGGTCAAATAACTAAAAAAAATAAAATTCAACCGGTTTACCTAACCCAAAAATACCTTTTTACCCGAAATCTCTAAGTTATCTGGGTTAACTAGGTTAACTAGTTTAGCTTAGTAGAATTTTAAAAATAGGCTAGATTGTGTAACTAGGTTAACTTAGTAAGTAGAATTGTCCAACTCAGTTAACTTTGACAACTAGTTTATCAGAGTTAAACACATGAATAGCTAAATTAGAATAACTATGTTTAACTAAGTTTAAGTACAAGCACGTAAACTTGATTAATTAGGGTTAATTAGCTTAACTGGGTTAACTACTTGAAGGTACAACTGGAAGAACTACTTGAAGGTACAACTGGAATAACTCGAATAACTACACACTAACTTTTGCTTCTTTTTTTGTAGCTTGTTGAACCAATGCATCCGCTTTCTTTTTGGTTCGGACAAGATCACTTCAAATAAAATCCAAAAATCAAACACAGTAAGGACGAGGTTGTTGTTGTTGCTGCTGCGGCCAAGGAGGCAAAAGAAGCTGTTGTTGTTGTGGCCAAGGAGGAAGAAGTTGTTGCTGCTAAGAAGGCAAACAAGGCTATTGCGGCTAAGGTGGCAGCCGAGAAGGCAGAAGCTGCGGCTAAAATGGTGGCTGAGGAGAATGTACCAAACGCCCAACCCGACGTGTTTTCTTCTGTTCCAGCCAAGAAGCCAAGAAAGAAGATACTCATCAAAAACCTGTTCAAAATAGAGAAAAAGAGGGATTAGCATGATTGGAAGCGAAGTTATTGGCACGCATGGACGAGATGCAGAGCCGTGCCAACATAAACACATTCTATAACAACTAAAAAATGTCCCAATTCATAAAAATGTCTACAATTATAAAACCAACCACATAGAAGAAAAAAACGCAAACCGACTTATACTTTAAAATATAATTCTTCTTCTTTTTTTTCTAAGAAATCGTTCACCGAAATTTCAAAATCAACATTTCTCAGCAGTTCTCTTTCAATGGATAAGATACCCAACTCACTCAATCTCTCATATGACATAGTCGAACGAAGATACGATTTAATCAGCTTTAGTTTTGAGAAACTTCTTTCTGCAGATGCCACCGAAACTGGAATAGTCAACAATATACAATAAACAATCCATGAATTTGGATAACAATCATCAGCTGCTTTCAAAAAGTTTAGCACTTCAACAGGCTTCTTAACTTCTTTTGGTAAAGTTTCTCGTAGAACTTTAAGTTCAAAATAAAGATCATTACCAACAACATCTGAATGCTTTCCAAAGGCCAGAGAATCTTCAAGATTGGTACAAGAAGCCATCAAACTATCATCACTCGCTGATTGCAATTTTCTTAAATCAAATAAAAAGCCGAATATTTGTTTATACTTCTGGAATTGTTCAAATCTTGTCCCGAGTGAAATGAGGGCTTGATCCATGATTTGGATGAAGTAGTCAACTCTAAAAATCTCCTCAGGTGATAATAAAACATTTCTCTCGATGTTCTCTAACTCTTCACCAAAATGTCTTTTTCTTTTAATGATTCGCTTTGCTTTCTTAGGAAATACAAGGTCAACCTCCATAGATTCTGCAATCACTCTACCTTCTTCTTTAGCTTTCTTAAAGCCTGAATCTCTATATTTTTGAAAGTAAGAAACCAATCCCTTTAGTTGAGCAATAGTCACATCAATATCCATGTCTTCCGACTGCAAACTCTTACTCACAATGTTAACAACATATAAAAATTATACCAAATAACCATGGAAACCAAAAACTCAAAATTTCCAATTCCATGTGTTTCACTTGTTGCAAGACATCTAGCATCGCTTTGCTCTTTTGGATCATCACTATTTTCAGCAATGTAAATTAAAGCGTCCATGATTTTAGGAGCTTGAAATCGTATTTCTTTTACACTTTCAAGATGACTCTCCCAACGAGTGTGTGATAAAGACTTAAGTGCTAAACCACCCACATGATCTTCAAATACTTTCCACCGCTTAACTGAAGATGAAAAGAAGTAACAAGTACGTTGAATAATCCCAAAAAATGAGATTGCCTTTGGAGAAGTAGTTGCCATATCACAAAGCGCAAGATTCAAACTGTGACAACTACATGGTGTATAAAACGCTCTGGGATTAATTTTAAGAAATCTTTTCATCAGTCTTTTATGTTTTCCCTTCATATTAGAGCCATTATCATAACCTTGTTCTCTCACATCGCCAATTTTCAAGTCAAAAGTGAGAAGCACATCTTGAAGCTCACGAAAAAGTCCTTCTCCAGATGTATCAACAACTTTCAAGAATGTTAAGAAGAATTCTTCGATCTTAGCTGAAGTTCCCGAAACATCTACACACCGTATGAGAACTGTCATTTGTTCATGATGACTAATATCAGGAGTGCAATCAAGAATAACAGAGAAGTACATAGCGCTTTGAATTTTCTTGACAGTCATAGCTTTTATCTCATTGCCCAATAAAGCTATTAACTCATTCTGAATCTTATTGCTGAGATAATGAGAACGAGATTCACCTTCTTTGAATCTTCTCAAATGTTCTATCATCACAAGATCAAAATTAGCAATCATCTCTATAAAGCTTAAAAAATTTCAACAACGTTCTTCTCCAATCTTCTCATGGCTTCCACGAAACGCTAAATTCTCCTTAGCAAGAGTTTTACCACATATATTATCCTAAGCAACACCTGCCTCCAATGGATTTTCTCTTCATTAATTTCATCTTGAGCATATTTGTCAATGGTCTGATTTTTTCGCAACCTGAAGTCTAATTATGACCATTGCTTTATACACAAAATGTGTTTACGACCAGATTCATGTTCCTTTAGCCTTTTCAAACCATTTCTCCAATCACTAAAACCTCTAGAAGACAACTTACTATTACTATTCTGATTGAACAACATGCAACAAAAGCAAAAGATCTTGTTCAATGTTTTTGAATACACTAGCCAACGTCGATCTTGTTTTCTTCCATCGCCCAATTGTCTGATGTAATACAAATGTGAGAAATGCCTCTTTAGTCCATCCTTAGGAAAATTATAATCATCTGGCAGTCTTTTTGTAGGGCCTTGTACAACCATAAAGTCCCTCCATTCATTCCATCCTCCTTTTATGTTTTCCCGATTTCCAGGATCATACATATCCAAAAATCCACAAGGTTCCTTCAAAGTATCACTCTTATCATGTTTATTCTGACCATCATTAGCTTTCAACTCTTTATTTACTACATTTATATTCTCTTATTTAACAGTAGCCTCTTCGCTTTGACCCTCATTAATATTCTCATTCACTTCATCTTCTCCAAAAACATCATTATTTTCTACAGACTTATCTAAAGGATCAGGTTTTTTGAAGTATCTGAATAAAGCGTTCTCTAAAGATTTTATTTCTTCTTCTTTCTTTTTCCTTTTTTTTTCTATTCTCTGCTCCAGATGGTTGATGACTTCTGTTTGAAGACATCGTGCTGTCATATAATAGTCGAACATACAATCACCAATTAAACTTCTGAAATCTTTTACCACCTTTATTTGAAAAACAAATAATTAACAAAAACTAAATGGAATAAAGTGAATAACCTTAATAATGATGATTCCCTATGAAAAGTGAACTACTTTTCTTTGAAAAAAATTCATAAATTAAGATTTTAGATGAAAATTGCTAATAGGAATGTCAAGTGGCAAAAAAAGAAGAAACATCTCACGATTTCTTCCTTTTTTTCTCAATTTTTTATTAAAATTATTTTGTAATTTTATAATTGGTCAATGTAATATGGATGGCCCACCATGAACACATATCACGTAACAATATTATTTGATATGGTATATAGGATATTAAAGTATATATATATATATATATAACTAAAAATTTTTTTTGCTAAGTTGATGTCCCAAGCCTCGGCTTCTTCTACGTAGCTTACGGCATGGGCCTGACGAGATNAGTTTATGGTATTGTAGACTTGTGTTTTATGTTTGAGACTTAAATCTTTTGTTAACGTTTAAGACTTAGTTCATGAAAAACATGCATCTTTTAACAATGTTTTTCTGTATAGACAACTAGCATAACTAGGTACAACTAGGTTTGAAACAACTAGGATAACTAGGTACAACTAGTTGTGAAACTAAAAAAGAAAAACTAGCTGCGAAACTAAAATACTTGCAAGAACTTGTTTAGGCTTGATATTTGTTTAAAAAATCAAAATGATCAAGTAAAACTTATATCTACTATATATATATATATATGAATTTATTTAGGTTTGATACTTGTTTAATAAATTTTTATAAAAACTTTTTTGAATGTTTGACAATTTTGTAACTTTTAATTTTTTTGCTCAATTTTAAAAATTTAGACATTTTCATTTATTTTTTGAATTTTCTTGATTTATTTTTGAAATTTTTAAAAATATTTTATTTTTATAGATTGTTTTCGATTTTCAAGAATTTTTAGATTTTTATTAAAAATGTTAATTTTTCCTTAAAAAAATAATCGGACCTTTGTAAAATTGGTAAATAAAATTCAGTTGGTGTATTAAAGTAGAATTTTTCCTTCAATTTTTATATGCAAAAATAATTAATCATCATAGAATATTAAATTATTAATTTTTAGACTTTTTATTTGTACAAGGATAAGATTGTCATTTTCAAAAATATAAGGTTTTTTCAAATTTTTAAAAAATTTAGTATAGATTTTAAATTATTAATAAAATCTGGTATATTTAGGATAACTAGAATAACTAGGTACAACTGCTCATGGAATAACTAAGGTATAACTAGGTACAACTGATCAAATTTACGGACAAAAAAACTGCCATGTTGGCCGCCAAAAAAGTATAATTGGGAATAATAAGGTTTAATTAGCCAAAAAGCTGACACGTGCGCCGCCATAAGAATAATTGCGCCACCAAAAAACTATAACTAGGAGTAACTAGGTTTAACTAGCAAAAAATTTGTACATAGTTAAACCCAAGATTCTAGTTATTCTTCATTCTACATAGTTGTACTTTTGAGCTAAAACTTAAAAACTAGTTAAACCATAGTTTTAGTTAAACTTTTTTAGCTAAACCATATTATATGTATAATTAAAATATATTTAACTTGTAGAAAAATAGTTTTTAAAATATATTAGTTATATCATTTTGGTCATTCAACTGCTTAATGTTAAAAACATTGCTTAGTATTATAAGGTTTTTGATGCAAAAGTTGAGTTGGATATAACTAATTTCAAAAAAAATATTACATAATACTAAAATGACACCGACATGAGTTATAACAAAATTATGATGTAAATTCGATATTGTACAACAAATTTAATAACTTTTCTTTTACAATAATTGAATTTTTCACATTTTCGTAGAACACGTCACTAGTTTTTCAAAAACATCAACTACACGAAGTATTATTAGAGTTACCTAGTTGTGACAAAGTGAAAGCAATACATAATACAAGTTTTTACAAGTTATTACTAGTTCCAACATTATCATTAAAAAATGTCCAACACTTTCTTATAAACATTCACTTCTTTTCGATTTCATTTTATCTTGTCTCCGTCTTCCAAATAAAATCCTCCATAGTTAATATGTATTATTGCACCTCACCTTTTGTCCATTATCTTTTGCAATATTTAAAAATATTAGTATATACTAGTTGTTCTAGTTAACCTAGTTATCCAAGTTAAACCAATAAACGGAGTTAAACCTAGTTATCCAAGTTAAACCAATAAACGTTGTTAAACCTAATTTTTCTAGTTGTACTATTTCGCAACAATGTTTTTCACCTCGATTTAGAGCAATTTTCACATATCAAACCACAAATTTATGAGTTAATACCCTGTTTGACTAATACTATATGTAATTCAAGTTATGAGTGTCTAAGATTCATTAAATTCTCTAAAAACTAAACTCTAATTTACGAAATTGAAATCTTTAAACCCTTAACCCGAAATTAAACAACTAAACAAGCAAAAAGAGGAACAAAAAGGTATACCTACAACTTTATGAGCATAAGAGAAGAAGAATCCGAGTTGAGCTTAAGCAAGAATTGAAGAAGCAAAAGAAGGTGTGTCGGTGGTGGAAGGAATCATTGGTTGGGGAAGAGAACGCGATTCTCCTTTTCTTTTTTTTCTTTTTTCTTTTAATTTACAAAAAGGCAAAATCGGAATAATAATATTTTATTAAAAAATAAGATTAGATAGATTATTTTGAGTCATGAGAGATGATTTTTTGACCTAGAAGGTCAAATGGGCTTTTTGTCCAACTTTTTACTGTAATTTTTTCAACAAATAATTCATTGTGTTTTGCAGGCTATTCATGATCATATAATGTCCCTTGAGTACCGAAACTCAAATATCTAGATTCTGACAGTTGATTCTCTAGCATCTTTAAACAATGAAATTTTAATTCAAGTCACGGGTTTAGTGATCGGAAAAGATGGAGAAAGAGTTAAATTTTCTCAAAATTTCGTCACCGTGCCGCATAAAGGAAGCTATTTAGTGCTGAATGATATCTTTAAGTATTTATCTGTTGAACAAGAAGCTACCAAGGAGGTTGAGAAGAGTCCCCACGTAATCTGAGTCAACAAACATTATTACTCATATGCAGTCTTTTGAAAACCGGATAAGAGACTGGACCGAAATTTTCTTTTGGGTCATGGGATAAATTAAGTCCAATGAATAAAAAAATATGTCAAGATTTTAAATCTAAAATCAATAAAAGTACTAAAGAAACATAATAAATTATATTATTAAGTTATATATTGTTATATGGCGAACATGACACTCAAAAATCATTCACCTCTTTTGTTTAATAATTTAATAGGCTATTGGAAACACTACATTGACTATATACCTTAAAATGTTATTAGAAAAACATTAAATATGGAATTAACGAAAAAATTGCTAACTAAAAGTTGAACATTTTTTACATGGTTCAATTGGGTTGCTGGTTCACGATCTTTTTGCCTGTCTAACCCAGGTTCAAGCCAGTTCGACTAAATTTGAGTTTAATCATTGACTCAACCTGGACACCCCTCCGGTTCACGGTTGAACCCGTCAAACCCCTGATCCGGTCTTGTTTTCTAAACAATGCTCGTAAGTATAGAAATATTTGAGTGCTTTTTTGTAAAACGAAACTTCTCTCTTTAACAATTTTATTATTAACAAGGCACAATTTCTCGATCTCCATTGGGATCATTCTTAGGCATGGACGGGCTCTGGTTGTCTCTCCAAGATTGTAGCTTTATTAAAATGTGGAAACAAATCTGCAGCAACAGCAATGAAAATAGAAAGAGACCCTCTGCATGAAACAACGGTCACATGCCAATGCAGAGGTTATAGTAGCAGTTATATTATATGGTTTCTTTGTTGATTATAAGTATATTTTTGTAGACGCTAGATCTTTTTATTTTGGATTGAATTATTTAATTGAAGGATCATATTTTCTTCTTTGATCTACCAAAAATATTGTTTTCTTTTTCATGTCACTTTTTAATACCATATTTTGGGGAATACTTTAAACACAAAGAAGAAACACATAAACCACAGCAGAAAGAAGAACAGAAGAAATGTCTTTTGGTATGTGTTCTTGTTCATCTTTGGCTTTACAAGAACAGAGGAAATTCTCTGGATTAAGATGAATACGGAATCTGAAATTTATGTTGGATTCTACAGAATTTTTTACATGAGAGAAAAATATACATTAGAAAGAGAGATGAAAATAAACAAATTCAAGTACAAGAACATGAAGAATGTGAATAACAACACCAAGGACATGAAGGAAAACATGACAACCACTTACACATTGTTTGCTTCTCGTTAGCTACATCTGCTGCTTGTTGTGACTCTTGTGACTGCTTTACTTGTTTCTTATGTTCCTCTGTTTCTTTCTTTCCTGATTCACTCGCTGCTCCTGCCAAACTGTAACACAAAAACTTCCATTAAAAACCGATACAGAGACAAGAAACGTCTTAGATGGAGTTTGTTTTTTACATTGGGAAAGAGAAGGAATGCGTGCTGTTTGAACTTCGAGTAGAACGGTATGAAGTTGTAGGAGTTTTCCAAGAAACAACAGGATGTTGTTCTTTCTCATGACTTTCTCTCTTCTCTTCCTCTTCCTCATTTAAGGTTTGTTTCTCATCATTTGAATCAACAACCTTCGATTTTGTACTTTCTCCTCCTGGTGGAGGAGGCATAGGAAGTGCAGGACTATAAGCTAATAACTCGCCTGATTTGTATAGCTCTCCTGATTTCATCATATCAACTGTGAAACTATTACGTCCTAAATGTAAACTGAAGAGAGATTCATTCGAAGCGCAGCTCCATTCAGCTTGTATATTCGATTTGCTTCTCTCGAAAACCGAAGATGGAATCCTATTCGGATCATAGCTTCCCTGTTCTCTATTGTTATCATCCCGGTTCATTACTTGAACACGAGGTGAATCTATCTGAGAAACTTCTTGATCATTTGATGATGATTCTTTATTATCCTCTGGTAAATGTTTTGGTGGTGATGTATATGATGAAGAAGAGGTAGAAGACGATGATGATGATCTTGAACGTGTTTCTGAGTGATGCTCAACATCTCCTGAAACTTGTTTGTTCCCATCTTCATCATGTGAAGACTCCATAACACCTACCTATACAACAATCATCAATTAAAGCAATTTTCTCGGCTAATCGAACAAATCGATACCAATATAAACCATAAATCCTCTCAGATAAAACATATCAACGTACCTGGAGAATGATCTGATTTGAACCGTGATTAAGCTTAAACAATCTGATAAGTGATGAAGATTCTTCTCACTTGGACAAGTTGTGAATGTTTTTTCTTTTCTTTCTTGTTAGAAAAAACGAAGGGAGAAAAAAATTAAGAAAAGGAGAAGAGGATCTAGGGTTCATTGTCTGGAGATTTCAGAACGAAAGGTTTCTCGTAAAGTTCGGAACTTTAGCTAACAATGGCTGCGTTTCGCGCCATGTCGAACTCCTTTATCTGTTTTGATTGATTCATTCCCTGTGGTATGGTCTATTGTAGATTTTGTGTTCTATCCAATAGATAAATGCCTTGACTTTGTACACGTGGCTGCGCATACGTTTGTCTGAGTAATGAACGAAGCGTTTTGATGTGGAGAACCAAAGCCAAAAGCCGTTCTTCTTCTTCTTCTTCTTCTTCTGGTTGGTGAAACTGAAAAAGCTTGTAAACGAAAGGTTAAGTTTTTTTTTTGAATCTAGGGTTTATGTATCCATGATTTTTGAAAAATTCATTTTAATTTTGAGTATGCATTTAGAAATTGATTATGCTGTAGACCTAACTGATCGTCGGCGATTTGTGTTCTCTAACGGATCGAGGATATTCGATTGAGAAAAAAAAACTACTGAATTTGATCTTCTTTATAGAACTGGAGGTTCTCAGAAGTGGATTATATAAAAAAGTATGCCTTTTCATTGAGATATTTTGCACAGTCTTCACAGAAAGCAAATCGTTTTGTTCTCTCTCACTCTCATTTGAGTAATAGTTTCAAACTGTTTTCAGGTTGGAACTGCTTCCACTTCATAGGGTGACAGTTTTTCTGATGCATCAGTAAATTTGTGAGCAAGAGAGATAGGATACATGGGGGAACAACTGGATCCTTATCTTCCTGATTTCATATCTTCGCAAAAAATTGGTAGACCGGTTAATCTTGAAGGACAAAGTAACCGTGGGCATCCTTTTTCTGGCCTTAAGAAGAGAGGCCAATCTAGTCGTTCATGGGTGAAAATTGATCAAAATGGGAACTCAACGGTCTTAGAGCTCGATAAGGCAACTATAATGAAGCGTTGCTCCTTACCTTCCAGGGATTTGAGACTTCTTGACCCTTTGTTTATTTATCCCTCAAGTATTTTGGGGCGCGAGAGAGCAATAGTGGTCAGCCTTGAGAAAATCAGGTGTATCATTACAGCCGAAGAGGTTATTCTTATGAATGCTCGGGATGCATCTGTTGTTCAGTACCAGTCAGAACTGTGCAAACGCCTCCAATCAAACCAAAACCTAAATCTCAAAGGTCACTCAATAAAATTATCTTTGGTGGCCTTGAATTATGAAACCATCCTGATAACACTGTTGTATGTGTTGTTGGTTTCAGATGATTTGCCGTTTGAATTTAAAGCTTTCGAGTTGGTTTTGGAATTATCTTGCTTGTCTTTAGATGCACAGGTATGCCACATTTGTGTTACTATAACTATGTCATAGCTTGAAGCTATTGCAAATCTCAGATGTTTTGGTGGACTTAGGTGAATGAGCTTGAGATGGAGGTGTATCCTGTTCTTGATGAATTAGCTTCAAATATCAGCACTCTTAATCTAGAGCATGTGCGTAGGCTAAAAGGCCGTCTCCTTGCCTTAACACAAAAAGTCCAGAAGGTAAAACATAAATGACCCTTTCAAATTTGGAGAAAAATCATGTATTTTTATTCCGAGAGTCGAGATTTTCAGGTTTGTGATGAAATAGAACATTTAATGGATGATGACGACGACATGGCTGAGATGTATTTGACTGAGAAAAAAGAAAGAGCTGAGGCTCATGCTTCTTCCGGGGACTTAGAAGATAACCTTGATGAGCAATTCGAATCTTCTGGAATAGTTTCAAAGTCTGCGCCTGTTTCACCTGTCGGTTCAACAAGTGGAACCTATAGGAAACTTCAAAGAGCATTTAGCAGCGTTGTTACCTCACAGAGAAGCTTATTAAGCTCTTCTAGCATTGGAGAGAACATCGATCAACTAGAGATGTTACTAGAAGCTTATTTTGTCGTTGTTGATAACACTCTCAGCAAGTTATCCTCGGTTAGATTCTGAATCATTTTCAACTAGATGTTTGTTGCATCGTTTTTATAATGATCTTGTGTTTGCAGCTGAAGGAGTATATAGATGACACTGAGGATCTGATCAACATAAAGCTGGTAAGGACATACAAAATCAAGTTTTGTTATCTTCTTGTTTCACACCAAAATCTGTTTGGTCTCATCAGACTTTATCGATGTTTTTTTCGTAGGGGAATGTGCAAAATCAGTTGATACAGTTTCAACTGCTTCTGACGGCAGCAACCTTTGTGGCAGCCATTTTTGCGGCTGTAACAGCAGTTTTTGGGATGAATTTGGAAGACTCAGTGTTCAAAGATCCGACGATGTTCCAATGGGTTTTGCTTGTAACAGGAGTTGGATGCGGTTTTTTGTATTTTGGTTTTGTGTTATACTTCAAGCACAAAAAAGTATTCCCTCTCTGAAAACGCTTTTGTTGGATGAGTTTCTCTTGTAAAGATGAACTAACAATTTCAATTAACTGAGTTTAGACCTGAACATGTTCCTGCCATTGTGATCGTTTTAGCAGTTAAGCATGTAGACATTCCTGTCATTTGCCTTGGAATCATATTCTATGTCCTGATGAGGTCATAATGATAAGTAAGTACATATATATATTTCTTGATGATCTGTTGCATTCCCCAAAATATGCTAACAAGTGGAAATGCCTGAAATTCGTCAATAGCCTATTTTCATATGATGAAACAACTGAAATTATATATATTACATTTTTCACTTGAAAACCAACAATGAAAACTTGTAAACAATTTGGTTGTATTTGTATATGTTGCAGTCATTAGTCAGTCTTCTTCCTCATTTTCTATGTCCCGATGAGGCCATAAGAACGGCGACTGCCACTATGAACATGAAAAGCATACTGATAAGAAGTATGTAGGTTCTTCTCGACGATTTCCTATATTCTCCAAACAACAATATCCCCCAAAATGTGCTCACAAGTGGAAGTGCCTGCAAAAATTAATCAATCACATTAGTAAAGATATGTTTCTCATAATTTCTCTCTTAAAATGGAATAGGTCTTATTAACCTGAACAGCGTCTGCAGCTGCATAGCCTGCGGCTTGACCACCCATGAATTGAAGGCCATTACCAAATCCACAGAGAAATCCAGCCAAGAAAGCCCATCCTCGACCATTCCAGTCGTTTAGGTAAGCCTTGAAAGATGATTTAGGGAGACCAAGTATAGGCCAATACAGAAATCTGATGTTAAGTATCAAAGCAATCACAAATGCAGAGATTGAGAAGTAGAAGAAAGCGGTGTAGACGTTGAGTTTTGGAACCCCATGTTTCAGTGTGTGCCATTGATCGTTTGTAGCTAAGTTAAATGCAGGTGAGAATAGAGAGAAACATATCCCTGCAAAGAATGTTATCACCAGTCCAATGATTGTGCTTTTCCCAAAGACCTTTATAGCTCTTTGTTTCTCAAGCTCTATCAGGAAAGCTGCAGTTCCTTCTTTTGCTATACCTTTCGTTGTAGAATCTGTTGTCTCTAACTCTAAACTGCAACAAGATCAAGATTACTACCAAACTTAACCAAACAAAGATCAAGTTGGCCGGCCCTAAAATGATGGAGGCCTAAAAAAAATAGAAAGTTAAAGCCAATATTTCATCAGTTTGTTATTTGGGCAAAATTTTTTCTTTCAGTATTTTAAATAGACCTATATAAAAATCTATGGGCCATATGCCAATGTTTCATTGGGCTTGGCCTAGGCCGGCCCTTAGTTATGAATCTTTTCTCAACCTTTTGAAATCTTGGAGTTTGGATTTGTTATCAGCTGCATTTGATTTATGAACAGCAGAGCCGAAACAAACAGCGATCAAGAAACAAGCCACTCCAGGGAAAAGAACCTCAGCTCTGTTGATTCTACCATCCAAGAAATAGTTCAAAGTTGTGCCTATAACAACTGTGATACTTGAAGTGATGACTTCAGTGACTGATAAACCAACAAAGGCCCAAGCATATTGTGTTGCCAAGTTTCCAAGACTAAGAACTATTCCTCCAGCCATTGCAAACATTACAGATTGCCAATTATCCTACAAATAAGAAACCGCATCTCAACAAATATGATTCTAATTTACAAGTATGTATTTTATGTTACTGACTTGAGAAAGTTGTGTGATGAAATTGGGTCTGCTTGGACCTATTTGGCCTAGTGTAAGCGCAATGATCACTGCAGCTAATAGATTTGTGAGAGTGTAGTCAAGATAAGTATGTTGAGGAAGTCTACCGCGTCTTTCGGTTAGAGTCATGATTGCTGGCCATGTTCCTAAGAAGAAGAGAGCCAACAGCATACAAGAGATTGCTCCGCCTTTGCTCTCAATCATATACATCTCTCCCTCTCTCTCTCTATATATATACTTGTGAGATCACCAAAACCCTGCTGTATGAAAGAAGAAAATGGGAGATTCTTTTGGTTAACTAATCTTTGATGAAGCTAATCCAACAACATGAATTGACTCTATCTGGTGTTAGCATAAACATAAAACATGTGATCAAACTCAAATTGAGAGTTGTATTTCTGGCAAAGATCTATTAAGATTCCAGATAAACTAAATATAGAAAACCAAAAGTCAACAGAATCTTTTGGGGATTCTAAAGAAGCCAAAAGAAAAGAATCAGAAAATACCTTTTGGAAGCTCTTGGACGTAGAAGAAGAGATAACTAGAGAATAGAGAATGAAGAATCTTACAAGTTTCAGTTTAACTTGTATGTATTGAACTTCCTTCCCATTCGGTGGGGAGATTCAGAATTTGCTTGTGGATGCAATACTACCGGCAGATCCAGACGTACACAGACATGATAAGTCTTGAGTTGCGTTCAGATTTAATCCTTTTTGCCAGTTGATAAGTCAACGGCTGACATAACAAAAGACTCACAATTTCATACCCCAAACATCATATCTCATACGATTTAAATTATATAAAAAAAAAAAAACATCAACTAACAAAAATTGTGAGAGCAGGATTCCTTTTATTTTATTTTATTCTGTCTAAAGTCTAAACGGTGTTTTATCAAGATCAAACTATAGCATCTATACTATTAAAGGGAGAGCACATTCTTAAAAGTGGGCAATATAAAGAGTATATTTACTAAGATTGCCATTGGGTTACAAATTTTCGTTGAATAAACAAAAAAAAAGGCGCAAGGATATTCTGGTAAAAATAATTTCAGAAACACGTGGATCCTAAAATGGGTCGGGTTTGACCCAAAATTTGTTTTAGTTTAAAATTCTATGATATGATAGAAGGCCAATGAAAATCAATGTAGTCCTAGCGGCGATGAAGCGTGTTCAATTGAGGTTGGTGTCATGAGTTCGAAACCCATCAACATCTTTTTTTGTTTTCTATTTCTCCTTTTTTATTCTTTACTAGAGTATCTTATTTTTATAAATAATC
>OVAV01001078.1:0-13864 GCA_900406375.1 Iberis amara | reverse complement strand
CATAGCAGTGAACTCTTTACCACGGAGCTAGACGCTCCGGTTAATTGATTGTATTTGTATTGTAACAATGTCAATTTTGTTCTTTAAAGTTTTTTTTTTTTTTTTGTATGTTCTTGAGAAGATAGCTTTGCTTTGGAGGTCCCATGTATACCAAACAGAAGCTGATTTTATGTTACAACATTTATGTTTTTTTCATCTACAACTATCTTACTTGCTCTTCATAAGCAAATCTAACATAATTTTTTTAAAAAGTTTGGGTTAAATGTGTATACATGACTAAATTAGCCTGTCTTGGGTCATCTCCCACCGCTTTCGCCTATGGTTCTCATCTACTACTATCTAACGGTCATGTGTGTTACTTTGAAAAGATTTAAAGACTTGTTTACTGAACATGTAACAAATAAGTAAACTAAAAAATAAACATGTTTAGTTGTAAAGTTCTTTCAAAAAATAAATGCATTTTGGTGATATAAGTAATCAAATTAATTTTGTAAGAACTCTAATCCGGGTGTTACATTATGATGCATAAGTTTTAACAACAATGTTAAATGTAGCATTGCTATGACTTTTTCTGACTTGTGTAGATATAAGTCTGGTTCTCTGTCAAGCCTTAATGTCTTGGATTTGTGAATGAAACATTGTATTCTTTGTCTTTTAAGGGTATCCAAATAGTTTGCTGATTTGGCCACAAAGGGACTATTTATTGTAGAATATTCGGCTCTTTTGTTCTTTGTCTGTAATTGTGGTTCAATGGAAGAGAAAGCTAAAAAGGTATTTACATCAAAGTCAGGTCTTAACGGTAAGATAAAAACAAGCTTCATTTTCACTAAAGTGCAAAGAAATTCCTCTTTTTGATTGATCATATTCAACGTAGTTAATCAATTTCACTAAACTGTAATTTGCACATTCTGGTGTTCTTTTGAAGGAGAAATTAGAAGTCAGTCTTTGAAGTTGTGTTAGTTTATCTTCAACTGAATTTTAAAATGCTATTTAGTGTTAATTTCACACTAAAACCTTTTTAGTTGACTATGAAAACTGCATTACTTTAGTGTGATTCATTCACAATGCTAAACAGTAAACACTATCTGCATATTTTAATAAAAAATAATAAAATCTAAGTGTTAATTTCACACTAAAACTTTTTTAAGTGTTAATTTCACACTAAAACTTTTTTAAGTTGACTATAAAAACGGCACCATTTTAGTGTGGTTCATTCAAAAAAGGTAAATGCTATATTCATGCTTTAATAACAAAATAAGAAATTTTAAAAATCGTAAATAATAAAACAATTAGAAGAAAAAATAAAATAAACAGCAAAAAATATTGTAGCCGGTAAAATATATTTTTGAAAAGTTGTTATATATATTTTTATCAATATTCGATAATAAAAAAATATATTAGTTTAATAATTGATGTGGTTGGAGATTAAAAGAAAAATAGTGCTAAAACTATACTAAAATGATAACACTAAAATGGAGTTTTAGGTCATCTCCTACTTGACTTTAAAACGTTATTTAAGTTTTAATTTCACATTAAACTTTTTAATCCGACCACGAAAACTACATTATTTTAGTGTTATTCACACCAAATGTTGTATGACAATATTTACAATACTAAACACTATTAACATATTTTACTAATAAATAATAAATATCAAAAATCAAAAGTAATAAGATAATTAGAAGGAAGATTAATATAAAGAGAATAAATAAAATATTGTATGTGGTAAAATATTTATTTACGTATATTTAAAAAAAAAACTGTTATATATTTTTATCAATATTCAGTAATAAAAAATCTTAGATTAACAATATAATAATAATAAGTATTTTTTTAAGTATGATACTTGATGTTATTGTTGGAGATGAAAAAAAGATTTAGTGCTAAAACTCTACTAATATGATACAATTTTAACACTAAAATGAGAGTTTTAAGTTGGAGATGTCCTTGGTTGGTAAGAGCAACTTAGTAACATGAAACAAATATTCCTTTGAACAAAACAATATATAAAGAGTGGACCATTTTAAAGAAGAAGAGTTAAGAGATGAGTCCCCACTTGAAAGAGACATTGCAAAGTGACCCCATGTGAATCTGCAAATAGAGACACACAGAGAGGCTTTGACCAACCTTCCTCCATTATTAGCCACACTCAATAAAAAACTATGTGATTCATTAGACTCTCAAAGTACCTTCACAATCTCATTTATTTATCACAGCAAGAGTGTAGATTCAATGTTATATCATATGTAGCATAAAAGCATGTATTTTATCACAAAACATGAGAGATTTATCCAAACTTGTCTCCAACACAACCAAATGAGAATAAAGATTCTTCTTCTTGAGTAAACTTTATTTGTCCACAAGTGTTCACCTTAAGCCCCTACATCACATCAACATGGTACTCAGGATTACAATGAAAGAGGATTTCCTATGCGGACACTGCTCTAGAGCTTCGAATGATAATCGAAATACGAAAAAGCTCCATAAAATGATCAATAAACAAACCATAACCAAGATCTTAGTCATTCCTAAACAAGTAAAAAAAAAATAATTCCACCATCTACAAGCTTCAAGTGGCAAAGAGCTAAACATAATAAGCGCCTAAGATAATCGATCGAGCATCCGAAACTCAGGATTATCATTCATTTCCATTGAAGAAGGACATTTCTACAAACAACAGCAACCAAACAAGCACCCTGAAGCTTACAAAACTGTTTTCATATGCAAGCAGAAAGAAAATCACTGCCTTAAAGCTTCAATTGATAATCGAATTACGAATAGCTTCATAAAATGATCAGGATCTCAGTCATTTCTAACAAGGACAAAAACAAAGAACCACCATTTACAAGCTTCAAATGGCAAAGAACTAAAGCATAAGTGCCTAAGATAATCTATGGAGCATCCGAAACTCATGATATCATTCATATCTAAAAAGAATAGCAACCAAACCAGTACCCTGAAGCTTAATACTGATAAAGGACTAAGCTTTGGTGCATCTACTGTTGCTTAAGATTACTGATACAGTAGCTATCTGATCTCCACAAGGTTTCTCTTGTTAAGTTCTTAACAGATATTCAATTTTGAGGGCTTCAAGAGGCAAAGAACTAAGCATAAGTGCCTATGATAATCGATCGAGCATCTAAAACTCTATCATTTTCATTGAAGAAGGATCAATCTACACAGACTAGCAAGCAAACAAGTACCCTGAAGCTTAAAAACTGACAATGCTCGTTCTTAAGATAACTAAAACAGTACCTATCTCTACAAGGTCTCTCTTGTGAAGCTCTTACAGGATATTCAAT
Organism: Iberis amara; assembly: GCA_900406375.1. Classification (NCBI taxonomy): domain Eukaryota; kingdom Viridiplantae; phylum Streptophyta; class Magnoliopsida; order Brassicales; family Brassicaceae; genus Iberis; species Iberis amara. Next base: position 10,562 of record OVAV01001078.1, on the reverse strand, counting down.
TTCAAAGAGCTTAAAAACACAAAGCTTCATAGCAATCACACTAATAGCTTATGAAACAACAGAATTAAGGTACTAAATCTTGAAAGTAAAATTCACATTAATGGATGTAAGGTTAACAACTAATAGGATCTAAGCAATACAGACCTGAAAGGACAAGAAGCAAATCATGAAGCTTTCTCAACGACTTTCTTATCGCGTCTCTCCATAGCAACATCCCATTCATCATGACCGATGTGTTTAGGCTGGTTAAATCCCAAATTCAAAATCATCAAAAAAAAACCCAAAAATGTTGAATCAATTACAAAAAACGGATCAAATCAGTTACATACACGGCCATGATAAGCTTTGTGGATATAATACTGAGAATTTCCCATGATACAGAGCATTCCTCCGATGATTCCAAGAGGTAGCATCGCTTCAAGCCACACCAAAGACATCTTCTTCTTCTCCTTCTTCTTTTCTTCCGATTCTGCTTCAGATTGTATTAAAGATCCAAACTTTAGTGCTAAAGAGAAAAGAAGATCCAATCTTTAACCAACACCAACTAATGATTTGAGATAGGTGTGGGCATTTAAACCGAATCGAATAAATTGAAACAAACTGAATTTAGTTCGATTAATTTGGTTCGATTTATTGAAGTACTAAGTACTAATCTGCGCCGTACGAGGGGAAAATTTGTTTTTTTTAAAAAAAATTTGTGAATAATAATTAAGATAAGTTTTAAAAATGTATATTTTTATTTTTTATTTTGGTCAAATATGTTTAACTATTAAGTGATTAAATTTGTATTTAATCAATCTTCTATTTTTTTGTTATTAAATGTATTTTTTTGTTATTAACAATATTAATTATTTTGTTAATATTTATTTGATCTCAATAAACTACATACTAATATTTTAACATTTTAAACTTTGTAACATATTATTACCTTGTATTTTAAACTTTATTTTGTTTGATAAAAATATATGTGTTTAAGTGTAGTCCTATATTGACCAAAATTTTCCCAAAGCTTAAAATTTTCAATAGTGATCCACGTTTCAAAACGCAACTTTGTCTCAAAACGTGCAACAAATTCATGTTTAACCGTAACTTGAATCTTCGAACCCTAAATAAAAATAAAAATGTTCAAATATTTACATATAAAACTTTAAAAATATAAAATCATATTACCTTTACATCTAACAAAATCATTTCTATAGATCTAGGAGGACCTCTTATGCTATTGGATCTCAACATATGGATGACTTTGACTGAAACACACCATGAAACTTTGAATGGTTTCACGACTTTCAGAGACAAAAAACCATCAACTTTAACAAGTGTTTTCTCCATAATATCTAAAGCTTTACCTTTGTTTCGTAAGAAATAAATAAAACTTTTGTGAATGAATTAATTTTACATTTGAGGTCTATTTATATTAATTTATAACCGAATATTCTTATTCTTTCAAAAAAATTTATTTAAAGATTAAAAACATTTTTTTTTACAATATTATCGGTCAAACGATACCATAAAACCATTTTATATATCACGAAAAGATTTTGTTTAATTCCATAGTATCATATAGTTTTTTTTAATACCATAGTATCATATAGTTATGTAACAAAATCCATTGGAATATTTAAAATTTACTATAACAATTATTTATTATATCATGAGAATACATTGTATTTTTAATAGTGAAGATTAGTTAGATAACAAAATTCAATGAAACAATAATATCAAGATTTTATAGATTTAACAAATTAACTAACTTTAGAACAGAATTGGAATAAGTATGTAACTATAATAACTACATTCCATTTTCAATCTTTAAATTTTCTATAACAATATTTTACTATATCATGAAAATATAATATATTGTATTATTAATAGTAAAGATTAGTTAGGTAACCAAATTCAATGGAACAACAATATCATGATTCTCTGATAAAATTTTAAATGAAAAATCTAATATTTTTTCCATAACCAATTTTCATATATTCAATAACTGATCTTAAATGAGTATTTAAATATATTCCAAATCAGTAATTGTACATAAATATATCATAATCGATGTATTTTAACTATAAAATCTAGGATATTCCATAATTAATATGTTGTTTTAACTATAAAATATAGGATATTCCATAATCGATCTCAATATATTCCAATTTATCATATATTTAAGATACATTGTACATAAATATTACATCTAATCATTCCTAAAGTCATGCAACAATAATAACTATATTTAACAGAAAATAAAACAAATTTTACACAACAGTCACTGAGTAGATCACGATACTTTGATAAATATTAAAATCAAAATAATCTAATAATTTTTCCTTAACTAATTTCCATATATTCAAATTACTAAATATTTAAATACATCTTTGAATAATGAAAAAAACTAACCATTCTTTAATATACGCAACAATAATAACTACATTAAACAGAAAATCATATAAATTTTCATAACAATAATTGAGTATATCACGAAAAAATCATATAAATTTCCTCTACAATAATTGAGTAAAATCGGAACAATGTAACAAAATGTTCCATAATATATATATCCGAATTACTAATATTCATATACATTGAACTTAACGAAAAAACTAACTATTCCAAAAGCTACGAAACGATTATAACTATATTAAACAGAAAAGTATGTAATATTTAATATCAATCAGTTGGGGATTAAAAAATATTATAGTATGGGTAATATCACAATCCTTACTAAATAAATATTAAACATAGTTAAGGTAACAACTTCAAATAATATTTAAAATTGTGTCGAGATATTTACTATTTATTAATTGTTTATAATAAGTCAGCAATATTTATAAGATTTTGTAAATTATTTTAATATACAAAATAAAATATTAATAATAATTACGATAAGACAATAAATAATTATTTTTTCATAAAATAATACCATCAGATCCAACACCAAATTATTCTAAAACCAATCAATTAAATTAAATTATAATTATCAAAGAATCCAATTATTAAAAGTAAAAAACCAAATAGTAATAAATAAAAAACCCTACAAACTAATAAAAAAAAAACATAAGAGATCTTCAGCTGTTTTTAAGAACTTCCATCTTGTTGTCATCAAAAGTAGGAATAACAATCTTTTTAAGCAAATATTCGAAAATTTCTTTTTTTTTTTTTTTTGGTGATCCAATTCTCTGGTTATGTCAAAATCATAGAAACCGACTAAATGGTAAAATAAAGATATCTTTTCTTTTCTTTTTTCGATCTTAATCTCAAGAACTCTAGTTTTTTCGTATGTCTCCATATATTGTTTCATCTAAAAAATACACCCTTTGTAATAGGAATCTTGTTCATTTTTTGAACGCTTGACAGCCATCTCCACTTTCGATAAAAGTTCTAGTTGGTCGTTTTTGACAACGGACTTTCTTTTTACCTACATTTTTCAATATAATACATGATTAAAATTACATATGAATTACACTTAATTATCATAATACGATATGAAAAATATATTACCTGAGAATAATGTGTAAGATCTTCTTTTACCATGATGTCAATCAAAATTAGATCGTTATTCTACGTTTCACAAAAATTGGATCTTAGTATTTTTCTTTAATTAGAATTAATGATGAACATAATTACAATCTTTGAGTCATGTTGAAGTTGTTCTTCAATCATGATGACTTTTACTTTATCTGTAAAAGTTGGTTCCATTTTCTACATTAAAGCTCAATGTTAGATTCTTAATCAAATGACAAAATATTGAAATTAAGAACATAAAAAATTGAAAAGAAGAAAAAACTAAAATACATTTTTTTGTCGACCTAAAATACATATATATACTTACATTGGATTCATGTTGAATTTCTTCTTCAATAATGATGTCTTTTCCCTTATTTATAGATGTTAGACACAATTTATCTAGATCACATTTATAATAATATTATTATAAGCATGAAACGTAATCATAATGATATACACAACTAAATATAAAACAACAATAGAGAACAATTAAAAAAAATAATGAACAAATATATAAATCAATCAATAATTTATAGACTAAAACTTATACAAATTATATACACAACTAAATAAACAACAATAGGTTAGTTTAGCGAAATAAAAAAAATGATTGAAACTATATCGAAAAGAAAAATAGATTTAATTGTGTTAACACACTAATTAACAAAACTGTATAATAACAAAAACCGAGCTGAATTGAACAAAAATATAGAAAACTTACAAAAAGTGTAGGAGAGAAGACAAAGAAAATTCGATTCTAATGTTTAAGCAATGATGAAGAAAATCTAGATATATTTATAGGAAATAGTTGAATTTTTGATTAGGGTTTTAAAATAAATAGATTTTTTAGTTAAAATTAAGAATATTGGCACATATCTTAAATATTCCTTAAATCATAACAAAAAGATTTGGAAAATCAAATATAAGGTAAAAATAATATCTCTACAATAATATCTACAAAAACTAAACTTCAAAACAGGCAATTCGGCGTATCGAACTCATGACCAAGAGGCGAAATCGAAAAAATCTGGGTCGAATTACATGGGTAAAAAAGGTCCGCGCGTTTATAACCGGGTCGATGAAAAATAAACTTCAAAACAGGCTACTCGGCGAATCGAACCCATGACCATTAAGCCAGAATGAATATTTTGGTCGATAATGACCCTACAAAATTTTTTTTGTTTGTTCTTTCTTAATTTTATCCTAATGGCATTCTTTGTAAATATTAGCTTAATATTGACTTCTTCTAAAAATGTACTTCTCCTTTAATAGTAAAGATTTGATAATTTTTTATTTTGGTTTGGTTTTCTGTTTGCTTGGCAACAATTTTATTTTATATTCCTTCTTTTTAGAAATAATTGATGTTTAAGGTTATCTCACATCGATGAAATTTTTTTACATTTTTTATAAAAATAACAATAAATATTATAAACCAACCAATTAAAAATATTACTATAATTATTTTATTGATCAGAAAGTCAAACGAATTTTATTTTTTAATTGAAAACTTAAAAAGATAGTTAAAACAAAACGGAGGGAATACTAAATTAATCGAATCGAACCGAACTTGCTAAAATTAACCGAACAAATCGAAATTAACTAAATTAACTGAATAAACTTAAAATTAATTGAAAACCCGATAATTAATCAAAATTTAATCGAAATTAAGTTTTTCGAACCGAAAAAACCGATCTTCAAAACATGAAAAAACTGAACAAAACAAAAATTCGGTTCAAATTGACTAACCGAAAAAAACGAAAACAGAAAAGCCGAAAAAACTGAATTTCCATTTGAGAGTTTGAGACCATTCACTGACTCAATTAGGGCTGAGCTTTCGGGTATTCGGTTCGGTTCCGGTACTTCAGCTCCTGAATTTTAATACCCAATCGATCTTTTTCAAATTTTCGGTTCGGTTCCGGGTCGGTTCGGTTCTATGTTTGAGGAACCGTAAAGTATCCAAATTTTTTGGTTCTTAATCGGTTTCGGTTCCGGTTCAGTTCCGGGTATTTCAGACCCGAAATAACAACCAAAATTTTTGGTTCTAAGTCTGGTTCGGGTATTTTAGACCCGAAATACCAAAAAAATACACAAAAATACAAAAATTGCCAAAAAAACTAAAATACCTGAAATAGTTTAAGACTAAATAGTCTAAATTATCCGAAGAAAAATTAAAATACCTGAAAATACAAAAATTACCCGAAAAAATAACAATTATCTGAAGTAAAACTAAAATACTTGAAATATATAATAGGTATATATATGTTCGGGTATTCGGTTCTACCCAGTGGTTCTCGGTTCGGTTCCGGTTCCTACCCGATACTCATGGTTCTTCATCTCAGGAACTATCGGATAATTTGGGTGGAACCAGAACCAGAACCGAAGCGGAACTGTCTTTTTTTAGTTTTTTGGTTCCGGTTCTTCGGTTCTGGTTTTTTTGTCCAGCTCTAGATTCAATTATAAAAGTGGGCTTTTGATCTTTTTTTGGGTTCAAGAAACGTAAATCTGAAAGCCCAATAAATCTAAATCAAGAGTTTATGTTGCTTCTTCTATTCAAAATGGGATACATCATCATCATACATTAGTCTCGCTAAAGGCAAAGAACCAATTTGGTACATGTAAATTGCGTGAATACAGTAAGAGCAAAAAACCCTCAAAGCTAAACTATGTCTGGTCTGTATAATCCAAACTATTCACCTTCTAGAGCTGCTTCTCCTCAAATTAGAACCTCTTCTGATGTTGACAGGTGTTTCTTCTTCTTCGAACTCTCTTATAGCTTCTCAAGAACTCTGTTGTGTATTCTAAAATTGATCTCTTTGTGTTTTTATTCATCTTCTGTAGTCAATACTTATCTCAACTATTAGCAGAACATCAAAAGATTGGACCTTTCATGCAAGTCTTACCTATATGTAGCAGACTCTTAAATCAAGGTCTCATTTTTCTTCCTCTTAGATCTATAATTTCTTTGTTAATTCTCTTGAATTTACTACTCACTTTAGTTGCTTGTGTTAGTACTGACTTAGTTGGATCTTTAATCATTTTGTGACTGAACAATTTGTGATATGATCTTCTTTTGTTGTGCAGAGATTTACAGGGTTAGTGGAATGATGTCTAATCAAGGGTTTACCGATTTCGATAGATTGAGACATCGAAGCCCTAGTCCAATGGCTTCACCGAATCATATGTCTAATGTTCCTCCTAGTGGATTAGGTGGTTGGAATGGTCTTCCACCAGAGGTAAGCCATTTTTTAAGCTAATGTTTCTTTCAATTTCTGTCTTGGTATGAGTATGTGGAGCCATCTATAGCCTAGAGATACTTGCACTTTCAAGAGTTAGAAGTTTCGGTCTTTGTATGCCGAATAAACAATGGTTAGTCTTAATTGTAGAGTTAGAAGTTTCGGTCTTGGTATGCCGGATAAGCAATGGTTAGTCTTAATTGTAGAGTAAAAGTTTCGGTCTTTGAATGCCGAATAAGCAATGGTTAGTCTTAATTGTAGAGTTAAAAGTTTCGGTCTTTGTATGCCGGATAAGCAATGTTTAGTCTTAAATGTAGAGTTAAAAGTTTCGGTCTTTGTATGCCGGATAAGCAATGGTTAGTCTTAATTGTAGAGTTAGAAGTTTCGGTCTTTGTATGCCGGATAAGCAATGGTTAGTCTTAATTGTAGAGTTAGAAGTTTCGGTCTTTGTATGCCGGATAAGCAATGGTTAGTCTTAATTGTAGAGTTAGAAGTTTCGGTCTTTGTATGCCGGATAAGCAATGGTTAGTCTTAATTGTAGAGTTAGAAGTTTCGGTCTTTGTATGCCGGATAAGCAATGGTTAGTCTTAATTGTAGAGTTAGAAGTTTCGGTCTTTGTATGCCGGATAAGCAATGGTTAGTCTTAATTGTAGAGTTAGAAGTTTCGGTCTTTGTGATGTAAGCTTTTGTTATTTTGTGTAGAGACTTAGTGGTTCACATGGAATGGCAATGGAGTGGCAAGGTGCATCTGCTAGTCCAAGTACATACACAGTGAAACGTATCTTGCGTTTAGATCTTCCAGTTGATACATATCCAAATGTAAGTTTAGCCGCATTTGATTTCTCTTTTACAAGTTGAGAAACCATCAATTACTAATTGTCTTTTTTTGCTTTTGTGTTGTGTTTAGTTCAATTTTGTTGGAAGGCTTTTAGGTCCTAGAGGAAACTCTTTAAAGCGTGTAGAAGCAACCACGGGATGTCGTGTGTTTATTAGAGGGAAAGGATCAATTAAGGATCCTGACAAAGTAAGCTATGCCGAAATTATCTTCTTTTACTCGAATCGTCTTTTGTTATTCTTTTGGTTTTATATGTTTTGCTTTTAGGAAGAGAAACTGAAAGGGAAGCCTGGCTATGAGCATCTTAATGAACAGTTACATATACTCATCGAGGCTGATCTTCCTGCTGATATCGTGGATTTAAAGTTGCGACAAGCTCAAGAAATTATCGAGGAGTTAGTCAAGCCTGTGGTATGTGCTTTTACTAACTTATCTTTGATTTTGTTTTTGATATACCACTTTGCTTTGAAGATTATGAATGAGAGCTTAATTCGGTTAGGATTTATCTAGGATCTTGGTTTGGGCAATGGTCGAGAGTCAGAGACTTCTCTTTGTCACTTGTAGGGGTGGGCATTCGGTTTTTTCGGGTTTTTTTTTACCGAATTGAACCGAACAAAAGTTCGGTTTGGTTTTTCGTTTTTGAAGTTCGGTTTTTTCAGTTAATTTCGGTTTGTTCGGTTAATTTTAGCAAGTTCGGTTCGGGTCGGGTCGGTTCGGTTAATTTAGTTATAAAAAATATAAAAAAATGTTGCCGAACCGAACTGAAAACCGAATTAAAATAAAAAATCGCCGAATTGAACCTAAATAACCGAATAATCCTAACCGAATTAACCAAACTAAATTCGGTTCGGTTTGGTTTAAATGCCCACCCCTAGTCACTTGTTTTAGAGTGTTTTATCGAGTCAAAGTATGTTTTTATAGTATTTTAGTACTTTATCGAGTTTTTCAAGTTTTGGTAACTTTTTCCGATGTTTTTGGACGTTTTGGATGCAAATGGACTTATGTAGATGTCTAGTCGCGCATAAACATCACAATTTTGTCAATGTTTGACCCACATAAGACTGATTTTTTTGCAGGATGAATCACAAGATTACATCAAGAGGCAACAATTGCGAGAACTCGCTTTATTGAATTCAAACTTAAGAGAAAACAGTCCTGGTCCTAGCGGCAGCGTCTCTCCTTTCAATTCAAATGCCATGAAACGACCAAAAACAGGACGGTAATTAGAGCATAAGCTACTGATAAAAAGTGATGTGTATAAACTTAGCCTAATGGTCTTTGGTTGTGGGCCTTGTGGCTGATCTTGGTTCTTCTGCTTAAGCCTCTTTGAGCCACATTAAGCACATAGCACCAAGATAAGCCCAACAAGTTAGTTTTCTTATGTTTTGCCTTCTAAACCGGAGACAAAAGAAAGATTGTTGAAAGTAGATTTTAGATGGTTGATGGATTTGTAACCATTAAGATTTTAGAGTATTTGGATTTATTCATGTGTTATGTTGTAGTATTGATTTATGAATGGAGAATGTCTAATTAAGTATATATATAGGGATACATATAATGGAGTTATATGATTTTGATTCGATCTTATTGGTAAAGTAGCTTTAGGATTGGTTGCTTTTTTTGGGCGTACAAAAGTTGTCTTTTGGTTCAATTCGATTCGATTTAAATTGGATTTTTTTTTTTTGAAAAAGTTTTCTATTAAAAATGCTTATTAATACATTCAGATATAAAGTCCAGTAACATATAACATACTTTCAGACCCAGATTCCAAACAACAATATAATTGCCCCAAATAGCCTAAAATCGGAATGGGCCTCCTAAAGCCCAAAGACCTAAATGAGTCCTAAGAAACTCTAAAATAATTAGGAAAACCTTAACTATTTTGCTCTGCCGTTAAGGCTGCGGAAACCGCCGGAAACAGTAAATCCGACGGCCCGACGAAAAGACCGAGACACATATGACGTTGCAGCCGAAGCACCACTGATGCCCACAAACTGTCGCCGAGGAGAAGAGGAGGAGGAATAAGTATGAAAAAAGCTTCAACTGGCGTTGGGTGAGATAGTTAGGTTTCCGGTTAGGGGGGAAATTGATCTAGGGTCTTCGGGACTGAGAATCATGGCCGACGACGGTGGCTTTTCCCGAACCCCCCTCCGCTAGACGCGACATCAGGACCCTCCAGCGACCTAGAACCGCACTAACCTTGAGGTCCACCTCCCCTCCGTCGCGCTGTCCGCCACGGTACGTCGTCGGAAGCTAAACTGGCCGGAGAAACTTCCCGAGTAGCTGCTTCTGGACTTCCCGGCGGCGTCTGTGATGATGGGAGAAGAGGAGCAACGGCACAGATCTGGAAGGGAGATGAAACGGACGAGACTCGCCGGCGCTGGTGTCACCGACGAGTCCCGGGAGGCGCAGTGCACGTGGGTTGTGGCTCGGTCGCCGGAGATGTAGCTCGCCACCTCGAAACAAATTGGATTTTTTTGTTTCGAATAGTTTGGATAGAAAAGTTTAAGAACCATTTGGTTCGGTTCAATTTTTTTCGGTTTAAGATAGTTCGATTAGAAAAACGAATAAATAATCTAGAAAAAAATGGATTTGATAAAATACTGAAATATCCAAAATTATTCAAAATGCATGAAAAGACTTTATTAAAATCTAAGAAATTTTGGTTAGTTAATATAACCAAAAACTTTAAAATATTTTGGTTATTTTAAAATATTTTCTTTTTTGTGTAAAAATAATTATATTATAAATTTCCATACGGTTTTATTTTATGTATAATATCAGTTTTGGTTTCGTTAATTCGGAAAAAAATTTTTATTAGATATTTACATCGGTGATAAATAATATATTACTACTAAACAAAGATCATAATATGAATTATTATGCCTTCAATTTAGAGTACTTGTATAAACCTTTTTCTAGAATTTTATAAATGTTTAGAACTAAGAAACTATGAATGTTCTTAGAACTTATGAAAGTGATGAACTAAA
>OVAV01001076.1:0-14543 GCA_900406375.1 Iberis amara | reverse complement strand
ATTTACTATACATAATACTTTAAAATAAATATTTTTTAATATTTTTGAATAAATAATTTACTATACACCGTCACTGGGATTACAATCATCCACCTTGTCTATAATCCGAGTCACACAAACTTTCCAATGGTTCAATAGACTACATTACATCGTCATGCCCAACACGTCTATAGGCTACAACCCCGTATCTCTGTGCTAACTGAAAGGATTATGATGACCCACCCACACACACTCATTCATATCTAACCTATATAACCACATCCCTTCAACCACCACTGTATTTTAACAAATAACCATGGATTTCAACCATGTCCAACCCAATTTCACGGCCCTTCATCCATCACCGTACAATCCATCCTCCAACACCAGGGTTGCCTTGATTCATATACAATATTTTAAGATTTCACTTATAATTTAGGTAATATGTTGATTCTGATCTCACCCAAGGTGATGTACCCAACCACATATCTACCACACAGGCCAGAGCAGGTACAACCTTATTAGGTCTCAACCCTCTCCTACACGTCGTCAATCACTGCATCGTCATGCAGGTCTCAGACGGTAGCTAACCGTCCCGAGCAACTAGAAATCAGACATAAATTTTCCCTATCGGTTATGGAATGTAAATACATTACATCCCACTAACCAAATCTTGGTGAGTAGGTAGCTTATGCCATTTGACCGGTTACGAGTGCATTCTCACAACATCACTTACCGGATCTGAGGGTATAACACTCCTAGACCCGGCTCTATATTTTATCGTTAATGTGTTTAACAATTAATAACATCTATATTCAACTACACATGTATAACTAATAATACACACAACGTCTACCATGCATTACTATGCAACAGTACCACACACTACTCATTAATAAACAATAACCAATGCAATACCTTACATGCATCTCTATCACATGCATAATAAATAATCAATATCATGCCTAACATGCATTACTAACAAATGCATAATCTAGATTCAACACTATACCAAACGTGCATCTCTAACATATGCATAATCCAATCAAGCTTTCAATTAATCAAACAACCAATTAAGCATTATAATGGCCTAATAATTAACTAATCAACCTAGCATAATAACCATGTAAATCTAACCTTGCAGAAAACTGGACATTATAACGGTAAGCATAGAACAACTAAGTGTGAGAACCGAACCTCCAAAGATTAATTAAATACATAAATTAAACCTTCTAAGTAAGCATCACTAATCCTACCTTCGTGTTGCAAGCGCTAATCACAAAAAAATGAACATAACTTAGACTCACCTTGGCCTTGATTATTTTCGGAAGATTGGACTTGGGTTCTTCAGGGCTATTCTCGTAACACCTATGGACTATCTCTACATTTTAAGGTGATATTTGACGTCGTTTTGTTGTGGGAAATGAAGTGAGGGAGGATAAGTATTTATAGGGACGAACTGACCTTGCATGAGGACACATGTCTTTCATTAAGATCATGTGTTGCCACCAAAGGACATGTGGTGCAAGCTTGACACCAATATGTCCTATGGGATGTCACACATCTTTGAGGACAATAAGAGAGCTCTAAAGGCTGCCAATTCAAGCTGGATATGGAGGGTTGTTGTCACTCTTTTCTCACACAACAACACTTGTTCTCCTTTGACACTAAGATGATCTTATTGGACAACACTTGGACAACAAAGTGGGAAAATGACATGAGGAAGAGTTGGGCTGCTGCCACCTCAGTCTCCATAAACTCGCCAACAAGGCTAGATATTAAGTAATTCCTAAACATTGAGCAATGCCTATACAAGCCACTTGACTCTAAAGATACTAAGCGTGATATTAAGCGTGATTTCATTGGTTTATGCAAACACGAGGTGGAAAGCATGGGTAAGGGTGGTTGGTTTGTTGACACTAAGTCAATGAATCCTTATTTCTCTCATGATGATGTTCAAGACGTGCTGGTGTTGCATGATCAAGACACTTAGCCGATCCTTGGCCATAAGATCACAAGCAGCTGGATGGAATAATATGATTCGTGCTTGTCCTAAGCATGTGGTGTCAATATTTTGGCTATGCAGACATTGAGTTGCTCTTTTTCCTTTCTTTAGACATAAGAATAGCTATGTAGTTGGACATCTCATTCCCGGCCTCAAGGAATATCAACCTGTTGAACCGAGTTACTCTGGATAGTCCATGTACAAGTAGGTGGTGCCATCTTCCTATTGGCCCATTTTTATTCTGATTCTTTTTTAATATTCTAGTATTTACAAAACTTCTAGAATGTCCCACTTATCCAATCACTCTACTAGACCTTTTCCCATGACATGGTCTAAAACCCTCATTTGATCGAAAATGGAGTTTTTTGTGATTTCAACTTTCTTGGCCAAACTTTTCTTTGGCTTGGCCATTCTTATTCATCTTTTTGATAATAAGTTCTTAATATGAGGAATTACTCAAATGATCTTTCTTTTTGTCGTATATGTCTTTTCTCGACCATGGTTCCTTCCATTAAGTCTGGACCAACTCCTTCAATTTTGTTGGTTAGTTCTAGGCCTAGATGAGGGGTATTGCATTCTTCCCCCATTACAATGATTTTTCCTCGAATTCAAAGGGTTGTGATCAGTACTTATTTTCTCCTTTCGTGGTGTAGTCATCTCATCTTTGCGTAAGCTTCCTTTGTATCTTTGTTTGCGGTCCTACGGGTTAGTTTGTCCTTAACTTCCCTTGGTTATTCAGTCCTTGACTTCCATAATTTTAATATATACTTCTCTTGTCATCCTTGCTTTTGTTTCCTTTGTGTCTTCTTTTACTTCTTAAACTTTTCCGGACACTGACTTACGTCAAAGTTCTTTTCTAGGTCCAAAAACCATTGGTTTTCCTTAAATATGTATTTTCCACCCGAGTATGGAGTAGTTCCCAAGTTCTTCNGGGGGGGGGGGGGGGGGGTGGAATAGGTTGATATCAAGTACCTTTAGCTTATAATTGTCGCTTGCTTATCGCATCCAATATTTCTACCGAATTATGCTCCAATGCTTCATGGTCTAATCTCAAGTCATTAACTGTATCATAACCAACCACCATACTAGAACCACTAGACTTAGGTTTTCCATTACCCGCTAGCATCTCCAACAACCTTCTTTTAGTTAAATATCGATCTGCAACCCAAAATAGGTAAGTCTTAATCCCATCCTAACTAACTAAAGGAAGTGCTGGTTTTCTAATTTTTCTTTTGCCAAAATTTTGACTCGATAAAACATTGAAAACAAGGGATCCCATATGCATTACCAGAACCATGCTCTGATACCACTATTGTAACATCCTGGAACCGGCCTAGGACTAAGGAACTTCACTAGACGGTCCAGAAGCGTTGCTTTGATGCTCGTTTCCGGCTAGCTAGGATTCCGGGAGGAGTCCGTTCAACATGGTTGTCCAGCCTTGAACATCCTTCTGCTCAATCTTGGTCCATGGCTTTCAACTCGCTCCAAGATCGTGCGTTGTGTTAGCCTGGCCTAGGCTAATATCAGATAAGTACCAGTGATTTTGGAAACAATACTTTATTAAGCTTCAAATGTTACAAACGAATACATAGTTCCAACTAGGAGCATAATGCTCAAAACAACACGATACCTAATAAAATACGTTATTTTACAAAAGGCAGGAAAAGTATACCAGCGACCTAAGTTCCTTTCCCTTACGTGGTTTCCCTTTATTGGTTACCTGCAAAACAGAAGGTCTAGTGAGCAACTTATTTGCTTAGTGAGTCGAGGTTCCCCTAACATGAATAATAAGTCCCAATCCAAACCTAAAATAACAATCAAGACACAACAAGCAAATGCAATATTTAAATGCATGTTAAATCCTTTGGGGGACAATATACTTGGCAAGGGCAGAGGTTTAATCACACAGTTAAAAGAAAGATAGATAGAGCTATGGCTACTTCACAGTGGTTTGATGTTTTCCCAAGTGCCATAGTTAGATTGTTGCCCTGGGGAGGATCAGACCACAGACCCATCCTCCTGGATACGAATATAAGGAGTTTCTCTGGCAAACCTCTATTCAAGTATGACAACAGATGGAGAGGAAATCAAGACCTGCAACAAGTGGTGAATTCAGTGTGGATTGATGAATGCTCTCATTTACATCCGATGAATTTCTCAGAAGCTTTAGTCAGATGTAGACAAGGCATTTGCAAGTGGAAAAAGCAGAGTAAAACAAACTCACATCAACTTATAATGGAGCTTAGAGATCAGCTACATCAAGCCTATGAACACCATTCTAGGGACTACCGATATATTGCTTCCATCAAATATAATTTGAATCAAGTATACAAGGCTGAAGAAGAATTCTACAGGACCAAAAGCAGGGCTATATGGCTACAAAAAGGGGATAAGAACACAAAGTTCTTCCACATGAAGATGAAGTAGAGAAGAGGATATAACATGATAACTGCAATAGAGGATGAGGAAGGACGTATCCACCATACAGAAATTGCAGTGTCTCAGGTTTTCACTGATTATTTTTCTAACCTATTTAAACAACCTTTACCCTCTGTGCCAGTAAACTACTCTCCTTTCAATGATCTCCAGCCAAGAGTTAGTCAAAGAATGAATGAAGACCTAGTAAAACCTGTAGAAGATGATGAAATATGGAGAGCAATTCAACATATCAACGAGGAAAAAGCCCCTGGACCAGATGGCCTGACATCCGGCTTTTACAAACATCACTGGGCCACTATTGCACCATCAGTTAAGGCTTTTATCTGTCATTTCTTTAATACTTGCCAGATTGACCCAGTCCTTAACCATACAAACCTCTGTTTGATACCAAAAAACGAATCTCCAAGAACCCCCAAAGACTTTAGACCTATAAGCTTGGCTAATGTTGCGTATAAAATTATATCCAAAATATTAGCAAATAGACTAAAACCTTGGCTACACCATATCATATCACCAAACCAATCAACCTTCCTGTCTGAGAGAAGCATATCAGACAATGTGCTTATAGCACATGAACTGATTCATTCTCTGCAAACAAGGAAAAGAGTTGATGCTTACATGGCTATTAAACTTAATATAGCAAAGGCCTTTGACAAGGTTAATTGGAAATTTGTTGCTTTTCTTTTGAGGAAGTTAGGCTTTGCTGAACTCTGGTGTAAGTGGATAATGAGTTGCATCACATCCCCAACATACTCTATTTTGCTGAATGGTAAACAAGTCGGGAACATACAGCCTGAGAGGGGTATCAGACAGGGGGACCCTTTGTCCCCTTACATTTATCTAATTGTTTATGAGGGGCTATCTTTCCTTCTCCAAGATTTGGTGACCAAAACGCAGCTCCATGGTTTTAAAGCTAGCTCAAATGGGCCAGCCATTTCCTATATGATGTTTGCAGATGATTGTCTACTCTTTTGTAGAGCAGAAGATGGGGAATGTGCTGCTTTAATGGAATGCCTCAACTACTATGGCAGTGTTTCAGGGCAGGAGATAAACACAATGAAATCAGCTATCACTTTTAGCAAGAATTGCCCTCAACAAAAGTGTCAAAGAATGAAGGATATCACGGGAATTAGTAAACTAGGTGGTGTTGGAAGATACCTTGGTCTCCCTGAAGTATTAGGAAGAAACAAAATCTCTTTGTTTACTTATCTCCTCCAAAGATTGAAGCACAAATTGGAACACTGGTCCACTAAGTTTCTGTCACAGGCAGGCAAAGAAACTCTGATGAAGGCAGTTATCACAGCAATTCCATCTTATGCCATGACCTGTTTCCTTCTTCCCCAAACCTTACTAAAGCAGATAACTTCTATGATGAGGAAATTTTGGTGGCAATCCAATTTGCAACAGCACAAAATCAATTGGATAGCTTGGAACAAGATGACAAGGGCAAAATCACAAGGAGTGATAGGCTTTAGAGATCTCCACCATTTCAACATAGCCTTAATAGCCAAACAGGCTTGGAGACTCCTCGCTGATCAATCATCATTAATGTCTCAGGTTCTAAAAGCTAAGTATTTTTCATCTGTTCCATTCCAAGATGCTACCCTCAAATCTAACTCCAGTCATGCTTGGCGTAGCTTAATCAGTGGTCTAAATCTTATAAAACAGGGTCTGTACTGGAGTGTAGGTGATAAATGGAGTGTAAAAGCATCAGAATATGGAGGGATAAATGGTTGCCTCAGCAAGATTATAAACCAGCAACATTACCTCCTGGAGTTTCAGATACAGGTGAGACTGTAAGTGAGCTAATGTCAAACATGGGAAATACTTGGTGTTCCAGCAAGGTGCAACAACTACTAAGTCCAGAAGATCAGCAACTTATCTATAAAGTGAAGCCATCTAGGATGATGAGTCCTGATATTCCCCTCTGGAGGTTTACTAAAAGTGGTCAATACACAGTCAAGTCAGGATATTATATATCTCAAGGTGACACAAATGACCCGCCACTATCAGCACAGTTCATATCAGTAGCAAAACATATATGGAGCCTACATATTCCTCAGAAGCTCAAGTTTTTTATTTGGAGAATGCTACATCAAGCACTGCCAGTCTCCACATCACTACATAGAAGGGGAATTAAGATCCATACAACCTGTCAGCTGTGTGGTGAGGAAGAAGAATCAATTGTCCACTTGTTCTTTACCTGTAGAGTTTCAACAGAAATCTGGACTCTTGCTCCACTACAGGGATTTATTGCAACTAATATCAGTGATGAGATATCACACAACTTGGCTTCTACTATAACACTGAAACTCTCTCTTCCTGTTGCAGATACTATAGGCGATCATACTCAGATAGTGCTTGGTCCCTACCTATTATGGCGAATCTGGAAATGGAGGAATGCATTGATCTTTGAGTCTCCAACATGGGGAATACCAGATATCATAAACAAAGCCATATATGATGCGGTGGAGTTTGCAAATGCTCAAAATTCAGAGAATGCTTTCATCAGAAGACCTGCATTGCCTCAGAACTTAGGTGGGGACATATCTAATGCTTTATCCCTGTTAACTGATGCTTCTTGGATTTCGCCTACAGAAAACATTGGAATAGGGTGGATCCTTCTTAATCACGGCAATGTGGTAATGCAAGGATCTTCTTCCTTACCCCCTGTTCCATCGGCTTTTGACGCTGAAGCAACTGCATTACAAGCAGCTTTAGCCCACTCTCACCGGCTCAATTTCTCAAATCTAGTAGCTTATGTGGATTGCAAGGAACTTAGTGATGTATTCAAAGAAGCTTTAGGGAACAAATCCTTCCAAGATGCTTCAAGTATATGGCGAGGTCCAACCACGATGTTGCTCCGGGACATCCACAAACTCGGGCATCTGATGAAGCTACTTTCTATTAAGCATATTCCCAGGGAAAGAAATAATGTATCTGATAGTTTGGCAGTAAATGCTAGGTTACATAACTCCCCTTTTTGTATAAAACTTTTATCTTAAGTAATATAAATATATGTGACAAAAAAAAAATGCATGTGAAACCTAAAATAAACGTGATACCACAACCACTCTCCTCAACACCACCCTCATCCACCTCGTCTATAACCCGAAGCACACATACTTCCCAATGGTTCAATAGACTACACTGCATCATCATGCCCACCACGACCATAGGCTGCAACCTCGTACTCTGTGCTAACTAAAGGGATTACGATGACCGACCACACACTCACTCTCTCATCTCTAACCTATAAAACCATGACCCTTCAACCACCACTGTGTTCTAACAAATAACCATGGCTCAACCATGTACAACACAATTCCACGGCTTTTCATCCATCACTGTATGACCCTTTCTCCATCACCAGGGTTGCCTTGACTAATATACAATATATTAAGGTTCCACTTATGATTAGGCAATATGTTGATTATGATCTCACCCAAGGTGATGTACCAAACCACATCTCTACCACACATACTAGAGCAGGTACAACCCTATAAAGCCCCAATCGCCTCCTCTACGACACCGATAACTGTATCTTCATGCAAGTCTCGGACGGTAGCTAACCATCCAGAGAAACAAGAGATCAAACAACAATGCGCCCATCAGTTATGGAATGTAAACACATTACATCCCACTAACCGAATCTCGGCGAGTAGGTAGCTTATGCCACTCGACCGGTTATGAGTGCATTCTTTCACAACATCACTAATTGGATCCGAGGGCATAACACTCCTACACCCGGATCTATATTATATCACTAGTGTGTTTAAAAATCAATAACATCTACGCATAACTACACTTGTATAACTAATAATCCACACAACGTCTACCATACACTACTATAACTAGTATGCAACACTACCACACACTACTCATGTATAAAAAATAACAAATTCAATACCTTACATGTATCTCTATCACATGCATAATCAATAATTAAAACCATGTCTAATGTGATTTACTAATGAATGCATAATCTATATTCAACTCAATACTTAACGTGTATCTCAAATATATGCATAATCCAATCAAACTTTATTTAATAAAGCAACCAATCAAGCATTATAATAACCTAATAATTAAATAATCAACCTAGCATAATAACCATGTAAATGCAACCTTCCAGAAAATCAAGAATTATAACGGTAAGCATAAAACGACTAAGTTTGAGAACTGAACCTCCAATGATTAATTAAATACATAAATTAAACATTCTAACTAAGTATCACTAATTCTACCTTCGTTTTGCAGGCGCTAATTGCAAAAAAACAAACAAAACCTAGACTCACCTTAGCCTTGATTATTTTTCAAAAGATTGGACTGTGAATTTTTTCGGTGCTATTCTCCTAACACCTATGGACTATTTTTACGTTAAGGTGATATTTGCTTTGGTTTTGGTGTGAGAAATGAAGTTATGAGAGTCTAAGTGCTTATATATATGAATAGTCCTTGCATGGGGACACATGGCTTTCATTAAGATCATGTGTTGCCACCAAAGGACATGTGGTGCAAGCTTGCCACCAATCTGTCCTATGGGCTACCACACGTCTTTGACAAAACTAAGAGGGCTATAAAAGCTGCCAAATCAAGCTGAAGGTGGAGGGTGTTGCCACTCTTTGCTCACACAACAACACTTGTCCTCCTTTAACACTACAATGGTCTTATTGGACAACACTTGGAAAATGAGGTGGAAAAATGGCACGAGGACGAGTTGGGCTGCTGCCACCTCTTACTTGAGGTGTAAGAGAAGCCACCTAAGTCTCCCTAAACTTGACAATAAGACTGGACATAAAGCAATTCCTAAGAAATCCATTTGGCTCTAAAGACTCTAAACATGATTTGATTGGTTTATGCAAGCACGAGGTGGAAAGCATGGGTAAGGGTGGTTGCTGTGTTAACACCGAGTCAATCAATCCTTAGTTCTCTCATGATCATGTTAAATACGTGCTGGTGCTGCATGATCAAGACACCTAGCCGCTCTTTGGCTATAAGATCACAAGCAGCTGGATGGAAGGATACAATTCGTACATATCCTAAGGAGGTGGTGTCAATATTCTTGTTTTAGAAACATTGAACTACTATTTGTCCTTTTCTTAGACATAATAATAGCTATGTAGTTTGACATCCCACTCCTGGCCCCAAGGAATATCAAACTGCTGAACCGAGTCACTCCAGAGAGTCCATGTACACAGGTGGTGCCATCTTCCCATTGATCCAATGTTCTTCCGAGTGTTTTTAATATTCTAGTATTTCCAAAACTTCCAGAATATCCCACTTATTCAATCACTCTACTAGACCTTTTCCCATAACATGACCTAAAGCCCTCATATGAGCGAAAATGGAGTTACGGTGATTTCAACTTTGTTGACCAAACTTTCCTTTGGCTTGGCTGTTCTTATTTATCTTTTTGATAATAAGTTCTTAATATGATGAATTACTCAAAAGATCCTTCCTTTGATAATTTTATCCCAATTCGGGCCATTTTACTTACCTTTGGCCATTTTATCCTTGATTGAGCGTACAACTGTATTTCTTATCTTGTTTCTCCCAACCAAATCACCAGCATAAAAACCTTATGCAATTGTGGTCCAAAGTTCATAGGGATCCAATACCTTAAAATGTATTAACTCCATTGAGTTAGGAAATTTGTAGGCTTCATAAATCCTCTCGAAAGAGAAGTAGTGGGATGTGTCCATGATCAAGGAGCTAAATCATACATCTTTAGCAGTCTTAATTTTCGCCTTGTCGCTTCCCAATTTCAAAGTACTATAAAAGTGGGTCGTAGGCTCTATATATATATATATATTGTTGTGAGTATCCACTAGACTAAGTACTACGTTGTCTAGAATTACTTTAACACTCGTTTCAATCCCCTTTAGCTTCATCGTTTGTCTACCCGCCCATGGTGTAGGTAACACCCTTTCCTTGTCGAGTTCTTGTGAACTTTGTTCTCTTTCTTAGACCAATCTTTGTATCTACTATTTGTCACCTTCATCCTTAAAATTGTGTGTGATCTTAACAACAAAAAAAATATTTAAGAGAAAATTAGTCTCAATTTACATGATAATTTCGAGATGTATGAATTTCTCTGAAATCGCATGTCGTGAAAAAATTATCATTCATGCTAAAAATTTCTCAAAAGAAATTTTTAACATAATATCTATACATTGGTGCAATCAAAGAATTCAAATAATCAAGGTGTAAAATTTTCAAACAATTAACCTTTAAACAATCTAATTGCAATTCAAGATGTCAAAGATCATTGAAATCAACCAATTAAAAGTTTTCAAAATTGCAACTCAAACTTGTTTTTCCTCATCCTCAAATTTCTCAAATCGTCAATTTTATCCATTTTTGAAGCAATCAGTCATGTAATCAAGTAATCCAAGTTTAAGCTAGACTAAAGCAACCTGATTCCAACCAAAATACACCCTAAATCAAGCTGACCATAAAAATTAAAGATAAGGTGTTCTATGTTTCTTGTCAAAAAGGAGTTCGAAGTGAATATGAAGTTGAATCCCCCTTAACAAATCTTGAGAATTGTTACTTTTATGGAAATTGTCTCAAATTTTCTCTCTAAAACCCTCACAACTCTCTTCGATTTGTAAAAATGAGAGAGAGTGTGCATTGTGGTGTTTATATAGAGACTAGAGAGATTCTTACCATATTTTGTTTACCTTTGAGTTTGGGTTGAATGAGTTCACTTAGGAAAACTCTTGGTTGATGAGAGTAACCACTCGGCTAGGCCAAGTTAGTGGTCGAGGGTTACCTTTGGTCGGCCGAGTTCATACTTAGACTAATGTGTAATCACATTTTTCCATCTTTGATTCTTGGTCCTCTTTCGACACCTTGGCAATTGTTTTTTTTTTTTTTTTCTCTTTTGTTTAGACTTTAATTCATCTGTATAGAACAAAAATCCAAACAAGATATCTCCAAGCCAAAATTTCATCTTATTTATTATTCAAACACTTTAAAATAAAAATAAAATGATATGTACAATGGATACTATGTGCTTGTTTCCCAATTACGCTTGCTTGTTGTCATAAGCTCGATGTTGCCTTTGAGTACTTAGCCGAAGTTTAAAGAGAAACATTATAATTTTCCGGACCAATGAGCTTGATCTTGAAGGTCTTAGTCATAAATGTCCTTAGTGTATGAGGTTCTTGCTTCTTAAAGTTTAGGGTCAAGATGGCTCGAACCTTTCACAAAGGTTCGATGCAAATTGTTTTACCATTAACATACTTTACTTCATTTATATCCTTGACTAAAGTGGTTTCAATACAACTTTGACCTTCATAATGCCTTCCTTAGCTCCTTTTTTCCTTTTCTTTTAAAGCTTGGATGTTAGATTTTGAGAGATTTAAGATTGAAGAATGTGAAGAACAAGAGAAAGATTAAGAACAAGAGAGAGATTAGAGAAAGTATAGAGAGAGAATGAGATTCTCATTAGTTTTATTTTATGAAAACTTACAAAATACATAAAGAAAAATACAACTAAACACCTCACCAAATTCAAAATTCAAAAATCTGACTTTCCCCCTTTTTTGCGATTTAGGAAGGTTTATAAAGACATTCTGGACGTTTCAAGAGTCTTTTCGAAAATTCGATCAATCTTTCCTGAACTCCTAACTTCCTGAATTTTCCTCTTCCTTTCCCAAATATTTTTACTTCCTTCCTGAATTTATCTCTCTTCTTCGTTAAATCTGATGTAGATCAACATTAACTTATTTAATATCTTGATTCTTCATTTCAACACTCTCCCTGAAGCTTAACCATAGAAATATCCAAGGTTAAACTTGGAACCATGAAGATCCACCTCATTAAAAACCTTAGTATAGAAAATCACATGGGACAAAACTATACTAAGGGAAAAAGAGTATGAACCCTCATGGCTAAGAGGATCACTCTTAAGAAAAACTTGTGAGTCCAAGCTTTGCATGGATGAACTCACAAACTTTCAAACTTGCGGCCTTGGTGAATATATCCACTAGTTGATCCGAGCTTCGTGTGTAACATGATAGAATCACACCTTGTTCCACCATTTGTCTCACCTTGTGGCAATCTACCTCTATGTGTTTGGTCCTCTCATGAAACACATTATTGGATGCAATGTGTATTGCAGTTTTGTTGTCAATATACATTGTAATAGGATTCCTTGTCTCAATGCCCAAGTCCTTTATAAGACCCTTCAACCATACTAACTCATTGGTCAACTTTCTCATGGCTATATACTCGGCCTCAGCACTAGAACATGAAACGATCTTTTGTTTCTTGCTTCTCCATGTGACTAAGATCCCACCTATGAAGGTGCAATATCCGGTTGTGGATTTTCTATCCATTCTATCTCCTGCCCAATCCGCATCACAATAGCCCACAATCTCGGTATTCTTGTTACATCCCATCCAAATGACTTGACCTGGGACTCCCTTGAAGTACCTTAGAATCCGGTCAATCATGTTCCAATGATGCATCTTTGGGTTTTGCATGTGTTGAGTCACCTGGTTCACAGCAAAACATATGTCAGGCCTTGTGATGGTCAAATAGATCAACTTACCAACCATCCTTTGGTATTGATGTTGGTCTTCAAATGGTTTATCCTCAATCTCCCCATCTCTAATGACTTTGTAGCTTTCTTCAAGTGGAGTTTTGCAAGCTTTTGATTTTACCTTTCCTGTCTCATTCAAAAGGTCAAGTGTGTACTTCCCTTGAGATAAGAACAATCAATCTTTGGATCTACAAACTTATATCCCAAGGAAGTACTTTAGTTCTCCAAGATCTTTTATATCAAATATGGATTGGATCCATACCTTGTCATTCCCAGAGATGATAATATCATCTACACAAATGAGAATGAAGACTATACCTCTCTGGCCATGAAGGGTGAATAACGTGTGATCTCCTTCAGATTTGGAGAATCTCCTTGTAATGAAAGTTGAGCTCAACTAGTGATACCAAGCTCTTGGAGATTGTTTTAAGCCATAAATTGCTTTCTTTAGTCTCAACACTTTTGCTTGGCTCACGACATTTTCTAATCCGGGAGGTAAATACATGTACACCTTCTCTTCCAGTTCTCCTTGTAGGAAGGCATTCTTAATATCCATCTGCCATAATTCCCACTCACGGTTAGTAGCTACGGCCAAGATTACCCTTACCATATGAAGTTTGGCCATAGGTGTGAATGTGTCTTGATAGTCTTCTCCATATGTTTGAGTGAACCCTCTAGCCACTAGTCTTGCCTTGTATCTCTCAATATCACCATTACTCATATACTTGATGGTGAAGACCCATTTGGAATTCACTGCTCTCTTGTTCTTGGGAAGATCTTCTTCATACCAAGTTTGATTCGTTTCCATGGCTTTAAGCTCATTGTAAATAGATTCTTTCCATCGTTTGTGATCTATAGCCTCACCATACATCATTGGGACCTGTTCTTGATCCAATTTACCAACAAATACTTGATGAGACAAAGGAAAATTGTTCAAAGAAAAAATCTATTGAATAGGATGAGCTATGGCTTTGTTGTTGTAGTACACTCCAGTGTTTCCCAATTTATATACTTTGCTGGAGGATTAGTTCTTGTACTTCTCCTTAAGGCCAAAGGTTGGACGTTGATCTTGCACATCACTTTGATCATGACTTGATGTGTTCGGGTTTTCACCACTATCCTCACTTTGTGTATGAAGTTCTTGTTGAATATCCTCACTTTGTGTATGATGTTGTTCTTGTTGAATACATGAATCTTCTTCATCATTTTATGTGTCCCCCTTATGATTAAAGTGGATGGTGTCAAGATTTTCTTCTTAATGGTTTTGAGTGTCAGATGAGGCTTGATTGGGAGATGTCAACCCAAGATTTTTCATGAGTGTTCTAAGATTTTGTGCTCTATCAGTATATGAGCTTGACAAATCTTTCAGATTCTCCCAATCTTTCTCAACATGCAAACCTTTTTCTTCTATGAACTTCACATCTCCAGATACTGGAACCCTCTTTCTCTCGGGATCATAGCATTTATATCCCCTTTGAGTAGTTGAGTAGCCTAGAAACATAGCCTTGGTGCTTTTAGCTTCCACCTTGTTCCTTAGTTCTCCCGGTACTAAGACAAAACAAACAC